>PVKU01004998.1:52524-132972 GCA_004027475.1 Anoura caudifer
CTTTGCAACAGTAAACATCCTGATAGGTACATTGTTTAGGTATTCCTTAGAACTTCCCTTGGGAACGATCTGATAGCAAGGAAGGCAGGACAATGCAAGGAGATTAATGCCTAGAGGCCGAGGACCAGGCCCAAACATCATTTCCACAATGTCTGGACCCTAACTCTCAACCCCTTAGCAGGCATAATAATTCCCTACAAAATAGGTAGTTACAAAACAGTCACAGGAATGTAAAGTAGAGTATAGGGAATATGGTCACTAATATTGTAATAACTAGGCACAGTGCCAGGTGGGCACTCAAATACTGCGGGGGGAGCACTGTGTAAGGTATGCGATAACCTAATGGCTATGCTGTACACATGAAACCAACACATAATAATATCAAATGCAAACTGCAATGGAAAAGCAAAATTTAGAAAAAGAGTAGGCAGACTTTTCATCAGAAGCTATGCCTGCCAGAAGAAAGTGGATTGAATTCTTAATATTCTGGAGACAAACACATCTGAACCAAACTTTTATAAAGAGCAAAAATATTTATTATAGTGGATCCATGCTATAATGAATATTAAAGCAAATTATTCTTACAAACAATGATACCTGCCACATATGAATCTGCACAAAGAAATTAATTGTGTTTAAAATGACACAAAGAGACAATAAAATAGTTTTCCTCTATTTAACTGCTCTTGGAAAATAGCAACATTTGTCTGTATATAGCATATTAAAAGTAAAGATAATACAAAATTCGTACAATGGATAAGAGGGATGCCTTGAGAGTATGTGGTTCGAGGTCCTTCAAGTACAATTAAAGTGATGTAATGTTATTTGGCACAATTAATTAAGTACACTTATTGTAAACAAACCCCCAAACCTCTACTGGGGGGCCTGCTAAATTATAGAAGTTCTGATTTATAAGCTAATTGTAAATATAAAATGAAACCACAAAAGAATGATCATTCCAAAAGAAGCAGAAAAAAATGAAAGAAACCTAGAACAGATGAAATGAATAGAAAACAGCTGGGAAGGTTTTAATCCAACCATATCAATAATCACATTGAATGTCGATGGTCTGCTCCCTGCATCCCAAAGACCGCATCCATCCCGGCCCCCTGGTTTCTGCCTGGAGTATGGCGGCTTGCACACTCCGCTGACAGAACGGATTCGCTGTGACAGGGACCTAAAGGCCTGACAACGTGAAACTATTTATGATCTGGCCTTTGGCAGAAGAGTTCGGCCACCTCTGTTCTAAGCACATCAATTAAAAAAACAGATTGTTAATTTGGATAAAAAAGTCAGAACCAACTATGTGCTATTTATAGGAAAGATGCTTTAAATATGAAATTATGAGGAAGTTAACAGGGCAATAAAAGAATTGAAAACATGTACACTAAAAACAATAAAAATTTTAAAAAGAATCTTAGTGGCATTGTTTCAGGGAAAGCAGGCTTCAGAATAGGAAATACTATCAGGGATAAAGAAGAACCAATAAGGACCCGTAATGATAAAAGGGTCAGTTTATAGCTATGTACCTAATAAAATACCTCAAAATATGCTAGGTGAACACTCCTGGAGCTTTTTCAAAATATTAAATAAATCCAAAGTTATACATGAAGATTATAACACTGATTTTGGAAAATGGTATAAATAATATAAAACCAGTAAGTGTATAAAAAGTGTGAACATCACTACCAGTCAATTTGAATATATATGTATATAAAACTGCATATGTACTATTTTTGACTGTTCACATTGAAAATATTTTTGAATTATAAAAATAGTAACAATGAAGGAAGATTGAAACAGACTCATTCTGTTTCAATTATAAAATAATTTTTGACTGTTCATGGTAGAATCAACAGTGTATATCATTTCCTAGGCCATTATAATGTTCAGTAAAGAGGACTGAAATAATATCAAGTATGTTCTCTGACCAGAGTGAAAATCAGCTAGAGATCACAAACACAAAGTGTGTGGAAATGGCCCAAAACCTGGGATTTATACTTGACCTGGGGATTTGCAATAAACCATGGAACAAATAGCTAATCATGAAAGGATATAGAAATATTTTGAATTGAAGGAAAATTGAAATGTAACAAACAATTTATAGAATACCACTAAACTGGTGTTTTGGGAAAGTTTATACCTTTAAAGTTATCAAATTAGTGATTTAAACTTTCATCTTCAAAAACTAGGAGAAGAACAAAATATATCAAAAAGAAGGAGAAAAATGAAATTAAGATCAGTGCCCAAATGAAATTGGATTTTAATATACTATTAGTGAATAATTAGAAACTGCCAATTAAAAATAGCATCAACGTTATGAATACTTACATTTAAATTTATTGGCAGAACTATGACAATAAAATGTTGGTGAGACACATTAAAGACTTCAATAAATAGGGTAACTAATACTGTATCCGTGGATCAGAGGACTCAATTCATAACTCTCTGTTGTTTTTCCAAAACTCTTGAAGGTACTGCAGAATTTATAGACCTGAAAATATGAATGGAGGGGGATGGGCCACCAGATAAATGAAAGTTGGAAGATTGTTAGAGAGATAATATATGTGTGTGTGATTTCAGATAGCAGTAAGTGATGTGGAGAAAATTACATATTTACCTTGTATCTAATATAGCTAATTCTATGATAAATAATGTTTCTTTGGCAAAGCACCCTTCTATTTGTTGCTTATGTAAGAATGATGTCAGGCTCTAGATACAAGTAAAGAAGGATGTTCTGTTTCCCTTTGTAAAACCCCTTATTTATTGGTACATTAAGTTCTTATCATCAAAGTACCTACAAAATTAATGTTACCCAGGATAGAATTAGTAAATGTACTCTTAAATCGGAGGGGAATTTCCACAGATTTCTAAAAAAGTAAGTAGAAATTCTTGATAGTTGAAAGGAAGTGAAATTAAAATACTATAACTTCATTACAGTATTTTACTTTTTTAGCAATAACTTTAAATATATTAAATATCTATTTGTGTCATGTTTATGAATATTCCTTAGAGGTTCTTTGACTATAAGGAATGGAGTAAAACACAAAAATATGCGAAATCATTTATATAAGCTGAAATGCATGAAAGGTAGTTTTTATACATCAACAGAGAAAGTCTGTGTGTGTGTGTGTCTTTTCGCGGGGTCTGTGGTACAAAATTCAGAGAGTTGAAGAGCAGAGGCATGATGCGCCACATGTCCTGTTCTTGTCTCTGGTCAGGTTTTGTTTCTAATGAAAGAGGAGGGTTTATGAGATTCAAGGCACAAGCCAGAGTGAGTCACAGAACTGCTGAGAAGGCCCTTCCCCATTTCACTACAACCGCTCACATACATGGTTGGAGCACGGGAGACGGGGGGTGGGGAAGGGAGGCAGCAGTAGCTGAGAGCTCACGGTTCCAGTGTAGCAGCAGGAACACCTGTGACTCCCAGGTGAACGGTGGGATAATGAAGTGTGACAATGGCAGGCACCCAATGAAGTGCATTGCAATCAGTAAACATGTGAAAACAGCTCATTTATTTTTTTAACTTTTTTTATCATTTTACTTTTTTCCTGTGTAATATTATCCACACTGTTCCATACTTTCTCATTTAACAATGTATCCTGGAGAGCCTTCTATAGCAGCACTTTAAAATTTTCTTCATATGATCATATCACTAGGTGGATATTCCAGACAATCCCTTAAAAAAGGCAAATATCGTGGCAGGCCCTGTCTTTAATTATAAAATGGCTTTCCATTGATTATCAAATAAAAGGCAGTAGTGAGCACAGTGATACACACTCAATCTCTCCACATTAAACAATGATTATTCAATAATTGTGTGAACAGTTGATTAATATTAACCTCCTTTCCTAGGATGCAGTGGCTCTGGCAGACAGACACGAGGACTGCCTTTGTCACTGTGTCATCCCCAGAAACCATCCCGGAGCCTTGCTATCTGGTTGAATGAATGAATAAGTGAACGAATGCGCTTCCTGAATTTAAACTTGGAGTTGCCAAGGAAGTAGTAGCTGAGAATTTTCTACATAAAGATTTTGACCGCATGGTGGTAGAAAAGAATGATTTTGTATAGAAAAATCCCAGCGGTATGAACATGGAGAAAACCTGAATATAAACACAGATGAGTTTCAAGCTTCTCATGCCAAACTTAGAGGTTTGGCGATGACTGTTGTTCAGCCCCTGGTCGGCCTCGCGTTTGGTTCATCTGCCCGAGGGGATTCCTAAGGTGGATTTCTTTAACGTCTGTTACTACACAGGATTTCCCAGACTTCCTCATGTACCCCCTTTGGCTACTTCAGTTCCGGACCCTTCTTTATAGGAACACTGTGGCTGTCTTTCAGCAACTCTAGTGATAAGATAAACCTTGGATTTTACCTTTCATTTCTAAGTTTATTGACGCTTATCTTCCTTCTGTTGGTGCTTTCAACCCCTGCTGTCTTCCTCTGATGCCTGCTAATCTCTTCTGATAGTTACCTTCCTGACAGACCACAGCGCTCCACACAGACCCTTATCTGCTCCAGCTCCTCCCACCTGATCTTTTGCTACTGAATGTTTTCAAAAACCATATGCTCCAGAGTGTCAGGAAGTTCTGTCAAATTTTATGAAATATTATGAATAACATAATTGAATCCTCCTTGCTCACATCCCTTTCCTCTTTAGATTTCCATGTATTTCTACCCCAGGTGTTCCTGTGGTTCATGGCCTCTTGGAAGAATGATTTAGAAACTATAAAGACTAGTTTTTACAAATAAATAATAATTTATTAGACTCACTATAACACTGGCACTACTCTGTGTACTTTGAAGGTATTTTTACAATTTTAATAATAGTCTTGCAAAGTAGGAATTATTGTCCCATTTTCCAGACAAGGAACAGGAAGACACTATGACTCTCTACCGATAGAGTTCATATCCTATAATCTTAAGATAGACGTATAGGATCTATACACCTTTGAAAGTTATAGGAATAAATAATGTCTCCTCATTACCTGTACCTCTCAGAAATATGTGACTAACTGAACTTTCCACCCTTGCCACACATGGAGTGAATAAATAATTCCATAATATTATTTTTAGGTATTCTAGAGAATACAAAAAAGGAATTTTCAGGGTTTTCTCTATTAAAAAAAAAAAAAACACTGTTAGAAAAGTCCCAGTATTTTCCTAGCTTAACCACATAAAAGAGTTTGGCCGTGACAGAGCGCACAACTGAATGCAGGACTCTTACCTCCAGGAAGCAAAAGCAGCATTAAATCCATATTGGTGACGTGCCTTTGAAGTTATAGTGTAGCGTTATCCATGTCCCAGCTACATGTGCCCTTCTTAGCATATTCTCTGCACTGTCACCAGATAGAAGTTTCTAAGTAAAAATATCACGTTATCTTCATGTAAAATCCTTCTGTGGTTCTTCTTTACCTTGGTTAAGCACAGACTTTTTACTGTGACACACAAGGTGCTTCAGAATTTATATCCTACCAGGTCTCCAAACAATTAACACCCCCTTCTCCATGTCCTACTTTCTGGGTTCCAGCCACATGAGTGAGAGTTAGTTGTTCCTGTGTATCTTGCTATGTTTGTGTACACTGTTCTTTTCACTCCCATCTCTCAACGTTTTGTCCCCAGGTTCAACTATTACTGACAGAATTGTGTCTTATCCCTCAAATGTGTTAGGGACAGAAAACAGTTGATAACCTCCACATATAGATTTCTACAAAATAATGGTATAGATCACATACCATAGCAATCATATATTTACCTGACCACCTGTCTTTGCTATGGTAAATCTTCAATAAACATATTTGTATCTCAGTGCATGGCACCTAGTTGATTATAAGTTGTAAGTATGTTAGATTTTTTTCCAACAGATGGCTTGTACAATATCCTTCTTTCTTTTTAAAATATTTATCTTCAATATGAATGAAGGCCCCCTTATTTGAATTTTTGCTTTCTAAAAGAGAAGACACTGTAGAAATACAAAATAATTTTTATCAATACCATGCTGCCAGCTGTATTTGTTACTATTTAAAATATTTTTAAATATCTCAGTACCAACACAAATACCAAAAAATAGAAGAAGAATCAACCTGGTGTGATTGTTCAGAAATGACAAGTCCAGGACATTTTGAGAGATGAGCAGATTTGATGGCATCAAGAATTCAATTTGTGTACAGTTAGGGGGAAAAATTCTTAGGATCACCCCAACTATTACTCAGTGTTCTGTTTCCAGCAAGTCATAAATTCAGCTCAAAAGAGAATCTCAAAGGGCACATTCCCAACCATGATTTGCAAATTGCACAGTGCTTCCTAGTTTCCAGAAATGCTCTTTGGACTCCACTGTTTCATCTTTACATTAATGCCAAGTCCTCTTGATGGTGACTGACATGCCATCTCTTTAAATAGCAGGGGGTCACAGAGAAGGCCAGTTCTTGAAACGACAGTCATTCTAAAGGCACAGATGAGTCTGTGGCACCCACAATCCTACCCTGTCTCCCAAACAATACTTGGCATTTGCATCAGCAGCCTGCATGTGTTGAGTATTGTGTGGTGTCGGGGAGTCTTGGAGAGTCTGTTGGGTACCAACGAAGATAGCCAACATTGTCATCTGGTCGTTCCTATGAGGGGGAGGGGAACAACCAAAAGTTTTGAATTCAATATTTGAATGAATTAAGGAGTGAATAGAAAGTGTTAAAGTGAGATCAACTCTGATCTCCAATTTGCCCATAAGAGCCTCTCTTTTCCTAGTAGCAAAGTGTGTTATTTCCTTGAGTGTTTGCCTTAACTGAAATAATCTTTAAATAGAGTAGATTTTGGATTCTTTTTTAAAAGGCAGTAGGTGAATTATTTATTCATAAAAATTTGGAAGATACTACCTTTTAGGAATTGAATAATGCAGCCAATATTTACAAGAAAACTGCTACATATCCAGTGAAGTAATAAAAACAGGAACTATAAATGTGGATTTCTTTTTCACTGCCACAAAGCAATTCAAAATTAAGTAGAAACACAGAGAGGCACATTTATAAACCAATTATTATAATTTGAAAAGTATATACTGTGTTATACCCTTTATATACAAGTCTAGGAAATGCAAACTTATATATGTATATATATGACTTATATAAAAAGGGTATCACATAGTATATGTACTGTGCTTCATAATGTCAGAGATGATACCTTAGATGGAAGCTGGTTCTTTTCTATCAGGATTCCACTGAAGACTAAAAGAAACAACTAACATATTTCAACATCTTGAGATTTCTCTACCATGCTCTCTAGCTTTCTAGGTTTGGTATGCACGTGGACTGAAGTCCAGATAAACGTTTAACCATCTCTTTTCCTAATTTGTGACCAGTGAAGCTCTCTCCTACTTCTCCCCTCAAAGGATCTCCAATTTATCTGGTCTCAACCAGTTCCTTGTTTTGGAGTATGTTCAACACTGACATCCTAGTCTCAATTTCCATATATTTTTGTTAATTATTTTACTTGAAGGTCAATAGAAATCTAAAGCTAACTAAAATAGGAGTATTCATTAGCTCTTTTGTCTTGGAAGTTCAGGAGTGGATAAACTTTCAGAGTCAGTTGGGTGCAGAGACACATATGATGCTATGAACTTCCTCTTGTTCTGCTAGGTAATGGCTTCATTCCAGTAGGTGATTCTGATGCAGATAGTCTGTGGAACAAATCTGAAGAAAAAGTGGTCTGAATCATGATGTGCTTTAAAAGGCACCTTGTGAGCCAAGTCAACAAATCAACATAGAGGCAGTAAATTCCTTTGTAGAAGGAGTGGGGGAATGTAGACCAGAAGAGTGTAAGGGAGCATGGAATAAAGAAAGGGAGATAGAAACAAATTTTACCCATGTCAAAGCTTCCACTGAAGTTATTTCTGCATTGTAGGTACAAAATCTGACCTCTTTTGATCTCTCTTTGTGGTGTCTTACAAGGACAATGAAAGGGAATGAAACTTTCTCTGATTAATATGGGAAATGCTTCATCAATGAACAAGAATTGAAGTTTGGGGATGGGCTTCTTCCTTTACCCAATGAAAGCTCCTCATTTTGGCTAAGTGTTGAAAATTAAATTGTCACCACAACTTGGAGGAAGGAACTTAGTCACAGCTTCTGTAAATTTGGGCCTGTAGAATAGTGAGTACAAGTGAGGAAAAGGCTTAAGAAGCAAAAATCATTTTATGAATTTTTAAAAATTATTCTGCAATTTTTCTTTATTTGACTGCTTGCATTTTATCACTATAATGCTTTCATGAATATGCTTGAATTTTATTTCAGACCATATAATAAATACTCCCTCAGAACAAATTCCTAAGCATGGTTTCACTAGATCAAAGTATATAAACATTTTTATGCCAAAAAAGTAAAATTTGCTTTGTAAAGAGCACAAATAGCATATACACACAATTATAGGTACATATAATTAGGTCTGTCCAGAAAATATCCAACCATGTAATTTGAAAAACAGAGACATTTATTGAAGAAGATACAAGATACAAGAAGCATTGTACATAGGACGATGATGCCTCAGTCCCCTTCAAAGTAGGGACCTTGGGGTCTCACACAGTTCTCCTAATTGTTATCAGCTGCCCCATCATATTTTCCTGAATCTCATCAATGGTCTGGAATCGCTTCCTTTTCACAGGTGATTTGAGTTTTGGGAAAAGCCAGAAGTTTCAGGGCACCCAATCTGGGCTATGGGGGGAATGAGTCTCCTGGGCGATTTAATGTTTCACAAAAAAACTGCACAAGATGTGATGTATGAGCAGGCACATTGTTGTGATGAAGGTGCCAATCATCAGTTTCCCAGTAGCTGCAGCCTTCTGCATCATCTAAACAGCTTCCGCAGAGGAATGTTCAAGCTGAATGCAAAATCTGATGTGGATTCTTTGCTCTGCTTGCTCAGAATGCAATGGCCACACAGTGCACATGCTCACTCAACAGCATCTACCACCCTCACTGACTAGTACAGGGAACTTGTCATTGTTTACACATGTGCATTACAGTCCACTCTCCTTGGCTGCCAGGTTACATCAATGTTGCATGTAAACTGTTCTTGTTGTATTAACAGTGGTTGGACTTTTTCTGGACAGATCACATGTATATAATATATAGAATTACATGTAGCATATATATTATATATTAATGCATGTATGATATGATATTGGGTTTTATTTGCATTTCATTGATGATGAGTAGATATCTGAATAAAGTACTTATTTGTAAATTTTATTTGAGTGATTTTGTATATTGTCTATTTATGTACTTTACCAATTTTACTTTTGTCACATTAAAATCTCCTCAATATTATTACAAACACTTTAACAGTGTGGTTCAAGAGCTTTAAAATAATTACTTTTAACTCTTATGCTTTATTAATAAGTAAAAGATAATTTTTTCATAAAGTTTTTTGTTATTTTGGGGGGAAAAATTAAATACACAGTTCCTGCCCATATCTCCAAATTCCTGTCACACCACCGTGAAGTATGTGTCCTTCTTGTGAAGTACCATTTCCCTCTCATTTCAAGGAAAAGAGAAAGAGAAAGAGAGAAGGAAAATACACTGACTTTTTTCATGGTTATTTCTGGGTAATTGGATTTTGGGTAACTTTGATTTCCTTCTTTATCTTTTTTGGGACATTTACACAATGGAATACTACTCAGCCATAAAAAAGAAGAAAGGTTTACCGTTTGTGATCGTATCAATGGACCTGCAGAGCATTACACTAAGTGAAATAAGCTAGTCAGAGAAAGAGAAATACCATATGATCTCACCATATGTGGAATCTAATGAACAAACTGAACTAAAAAGCAAAATAGAGTCAGACTCATAGATAGAGAGCAGGATGACAGCTAAGGGGTGGGAAGGGTAGGGGGTGGAGGGATTGAGCAAAAAAGCAGAGACTCATGGACATGGACAACAGTGTGGCAATTGCAGGGTAGAGTATAAGGGGACTAAATTTTAATGGAAAAAATTTTAAAAAATCATTGAAAAATAAGAAAATTTCAACTAAATTTTATAATCAACAAAAGTCAATAAACTAAAAAAGAAAAAAATCCAAATACTCAAAGAGCTGAAATCAATGGCCTGTCTAGTTCTTCTGGTGCCCTTCTCGGGAAGAAGAGACAACAGGTGCTCCGTGTTGACGTTCGCCCAGGGGTGCTGAGAAATGGTAGAAAAGGGTGTATTTCTATGGGTCATTTGTTAAGTTCTTACAGGAGCCTCTTTCAGGTACAAATTGTACATTATAGAAGTCATGCCTATAGTCCCCAGGAATAACAGTCCAGCTAATTGCACATGAAGCCAACCCCACCCCATGGCTGATAGATGAAAGTCAAGCATTATAAAAATGTTACATGCTAACTGAAAACAGTTATAGATTTCTCTTCTGTGACACATTAGTGGCTTTGGATGATGTAACTATCCAAATACAGGAGCATATTTTGTGGTCAATATCCTTCTCTTTTATGATGGTTTTATCTTTGCCCATTAAGAAAAACATGACAGACCTCTACTCTCTTCATGACACTCAAGGTTTTACAAGTGGTGTTCTGGAAAAACAGAGTCTAGGCTGGGCCCCCATAGCTCCCATCTGCTGCCCCCTGATATTTCCCAAGAAATCCCTCAGGGGTAGAGTAAATGGTGTTTCAGATGTTGGGGAATGGGGAGAAGCAGAGAACTGATGAGCAAGCCTGTAAAAAAACTGAGTCACTGGGACGAAGTTCAATAAAATGGGCTGGAATTTCTTTTTTTGGAAAAAAGGACAAAATAACCTTTCACTGTACTTAAAAGTAGAGATTTGGTTTGACCACACAGAGAACACCATTTCCTTTTTTTTTTGACCATTTTGATTACAATGATACTACACATGCGTTTAGCTTGCATGCCGAGGTAGGCATAGTGCCCCAGCCCCACTGCATTTCGTTCAATTTGTTCCATTACAGAAACTCATGATGCCCAGGATGCAGATATTTAAGTAGGGCAAGGAGGACCTGAAAAGAACTCAACCAAAAGTGAAAAAATTGTTAAAACATATAAGTCACTAAGAGAGCCTAAAAAAATCTATCTCAGATGCTGCACCCACCTACTTGAGTATCGACTTTCTCACCTGTGATGGAAGGGGTTGGGGTGAATGGTGGGATTTTCTTGAGTGGAAAATTCATATCATTCTAGAGAACTCTCTCTTCCCTTTTTAAAAACTGTTAAACCTTTCCACTTAACTAGAATTTTCAGCTCAACACTCTTCAGGACATTGATTCTTGAAGAATTCCCTTTAGGACATTGATTCTTTCTTTGTTCGCTCTCCCTTTTCTCCTTCCTTCCTTCCTTCCCTTCTCTCTTTCTCTCTTCCTCCCTTCCTTCCTCCCTCCCTCCCTTTCTTTCTTTCTTTCTTTCTTTCTTTCTTTCTTTCTTTCTTTCTTGGCCAAAAAGTCTGCATGGTTTTTTTATTAAAAGACACATTTTTCATTTTCACCAATAACTTTACTAATTTAGATATTTTGAACATGCTATCTCCCACATGGTATAACATTGGTTGTTCTCAGTTAATGTCTCAATTTGCTTGCTACCAACTTAAACTACTCTGCCCAACAATGGAGCATCATTGACCGGTGAGAAATCTCTAACATGAAACTTCACAAACCAGTTTTGACACATTTGATCAGTCACAGCACCTTCTCCACATACTGCAATTTTTTTTTGCTTCAGTTGCATTTTTACCTTTCTTGAAATAATAAAGCATAATATGCTGAAAATGTTGCACATTTTCTTCCATCTTCAATATTAAAATGGCTACACAAAAATTCACCAATTTTGATAAGTTTTTGAAATGTATGCTGATGTGACAGCTGCCATAATACTATCTAACAAAACTGTTTCAAATGACGTTAAAGACAACTAAGTGCTATGAGAGCCATTGTAAGGAAAAAACCAAGTGAACTTTTTGGCTAGCCCAATATATTTTTAATTTCTCCTCCACTGACTATTTTCTCGGGGAATAAACATACTGCACTGACTCTACTTTTACCAAGATACTAAAAATTACCCAACTGGTCAACCTGGTAGATCCCTTTCAGTTCTCATTTTATTTGGCCTTATTATGGTATCCAGAACTTCTTATAACGTCTATTCTTTTGATTTCTGTCAACCACAATTATTCTGCTTTGTTTTTTCTTACTTTTTTCTAGATTTGCTCTTCTGAGAGCTAAACGTCTTAAAATCTATATTTGATATTCTTCTCTTTTCATTCTGTACAATCTCCATGGATGGGTTTATTGATTAGTTCCTATAGTTTCACTTATGGTTTTTATATATATATGTAATACATTACACATTACATATGCAAATATGTTTATATGTGTAATATATTACATATAGTTATGTGTATGGTTATATACACATAAATGTGCATATACATATACACATAAATACACATGCTTATGCTTATATATAAACCATATTTTTATACATATTACATATTTCTGGACCAGATTTTTTTTCTGGTACTGCGTGTAGCCTGTACAATATTATAATTTCTTAATAATGTTTAGATCAATGCAAAATAGAAATATATCACAATCTCACAGTAGGGCAATCATTTGAAAACAAGGCAAGTGTTTTTCTTTTTTTTTGCTTTGTTTGGTTATGGTAATTAACTTAATTTGAAATGTAACATTATATGAAGAGTTCTGATATGGATTTTTTTAATGTTGTGAAATACTGACTAACTATTTCTATTTATGCAGTCTCATAAACATCACACGTGCTCATTTCCGCCCATGTCTCTCTTCCTCTCTTAGTTTTAATAATATAATTCTCTGATTTTTAGCTGAGTATGTAAACTGGCCAAATGAAAACATTTCCCAGAATCCTTTGCAGTTAGGTGGGGCATGTGACTAAGTTTGAATCATGGGATGTGAACAAAAGTGATGGGTACAACTTCTTGGTCACCTCCTTAAATGCCTGGCCATGGGCTTTCCTTTGTGCTCCATAGCACTGGAACTTTAACATGGTGCTGGTAAGCTGGTTGCTTTAATTGTGCAGACAAGGCTAAAACCCTAAAAAGTGATGGAGCGACATAGAATTAACTCGGAACCCTGGATAACCCTGGATAAGGGTGGAGTTGCTTCCCCAGCACAGATCCCTGAGAATTTTGGACTGTTACATGAGTGATCAATAAAACCTCCATCATGTTTGTGCAATTATTTTAGTGTCTTTGTAATTTATAGCATCATATCTTGTACCCTAATGATATACTTTCTTCTCACCAATTTAATAAGTCTCTGTAAAAGGTCACCAGACTACTGACTAAGTTAGTAGAACTCTAAAGTAGTGAAATGACTGGTGTTGATGACACAGAATTGTGTGTGGCATTAGTGTTTGGAATGGGAGGGAAAGAGATCCAGTTAGAAACACCTTGTGGTAACTGACAAAAACCATGACTGCACACAGTTTGCTTGAGAAAAAGTTCAGCTCTGCTTGAGTCATTGGTTTTATCTGTTGGGATCTGTTGGGAAATCTTGGGATCTGTTACGGATGTGAAGACTCTCTTTTGACCAGAAGTAATACATCCTATTAGCCTGAGGTTTCACAGACCACTGAGTTTAGCTCCCAATCTTTCCTCTGTTACCATATTACAAGAAACCTCCTTCATATTTCTAACGTGAAAAGGATTTATCTTCCAAGGAGACTCTTCCTTTTCTCCCTTATTATCAAGAGCAGATGAGAGGCAGGAATAAAAATAAGCAATACAGTAAGCCGTAAATCTTTCTTTTAAAAAAGGTGTGCTTATGTTCAGTATTCAGAGCCAAAATATTACTGGCATCTGAGACAGTCCGTTAGCCAGGTCACAAACCAGTGGGCAAGCCATGGACTTTGTTAGCATATCCCAGAGCTTTGTAATCAGTATATCCAAAGTAGAGACAGTTTCTCACCCAGGAAACTCACTCCTGTTGTTACATTCTTTTCTTTGTGGTGTTATAAACCATTTTATGAACCATCTTTGAACACTTCCTATATATATCTTTCTCATCCTGTGGCAACATGAAAACTCTTTCATGCCCACATTAAAAAAACCCCATCATGTTAACTCATCCCTGATGAACTATTGCAATAACGTTTTTACTGGTCTCTACCTAAAGTCATACTCCAATCATCTACCACAGGTCTCAAAATATTGCATTGCTACCATCAGAGTCACTTATTAGTTTTCTCCCACCTAAACCCTTGCATTCTTGCTCATGTGTCTTCCTAATGGGGCTACTGCCTTCCTCTCTAGTCCATTTTCTCGGCACATTGTCCCCTGTGCTCTGTCCTTTAATCACACTGACTACCTGTTGGAGACTTCCTTTGCCCTAGGTGCTCTTTCCTCATGAACCCACTTTTCCAGCTCCAACTGGCAATAATCATGTCGAAAGGTGCCTCTTAATCTTTTCCTGAGCACCATTCCACCTCCTTCAACTTCCACTTCTTCTACCGACACAGGGGAATCAACTCATACCACCTTTCCTCCTCTTTCTGCAATTTATGCAGATTTGACATACTACCTGTAATATGAAATGCTTTTGGTATCTCTTAACAAAATTTGTTTCATCACCCAAAATAATACTTAGCACATGATGGCTACTCAGGAAGTATTTGCTGACTGCATAAATGAATTTATTAGGAAAGGTGATGAAATTACTATTTTAGCAAATATGAAATAAGTTCTTAGAAAGATGCTGGTTTGAATCATAAAATTTAAAAATACTACAGAGTTATTCTATGACTAACGTTAGTACTGACACTGATTGGCTGAGAGGCCCAAAGGGTCATTTAGCCAAGCAAACAGTTCACTTAATTCACCAAGTTTACCACAATTTATACTTTAATCTACTTCTAGCCGACAGCACTGCAGGTAGGATGGATTGGCAAATCCAATGTGAGGTTCATGGAACTTTGATCTGAGGATATTGATACCTTCAAATCCTCCTCTTGTCCTTTGCCTCCTCTCCTTCTGCCCAGCCAGCTCTGCACTAAAGAGTCTCTGGAATTGGCAGCAGAGGCAGGCGATGTTTTGCATCGAATCTCCTTGTCTGTCTTTCTGCCGGCAGAGGGGCCCCTCGCTCTGCCCTGTTTTCAAGTTCCAGTATCAGGGAGCTGTCACAGAGACTAGTGAACGTTTCTTAATTAGCTATTATAATAGCAAAATGAAAGCTGACCTATTGACCCTTTGCAGAAAGCTTCAGACACAGATAAACCAATCTAGATTAGCGTTAAGCATTGAAAAGGCCTAAACTGTTAAAATGGACAAGTTTGTTTTTGTAAGTAAATATAAAAATATGGGCACTTTTTCAATCCAGCATTTAGGAAGAATTTTGGAAAATGCTAAAATGTTGGGGGAATGAGGGGGAAACTTCAAAAAGATTAAAAAGAAATCAATATAAAATGATAGCACATATGAAATGAAATTTTAGTTCTAGTCATACGGACAAAAGTCAAGAGAAGAATTAAGTAATCTTTAGGTTAAACAAATTGAACATCCTTTTTAAAGTGGATTTCGCAAGGTGATATTTATTAAATCTGTTCAATAACATTCCTTTAAGAATAGTGTTTTATATCTATGAGAGTATTAATCATCATCAGTAAGATCTTGGTGGACTGATACATTCCTTAAGTTGGATTTTCAACAAAATGGTGCTTTGATCATTTGTTTTTTGAGGGTTGAATACTAGAGCCCACTAGAGTACAGGATGCGTGTGCTGATGGCCAACCTGGGGAGGAGACATGAGTGTCTCTCCCAGGAGAGATCACAGTCTACCTCTCTTTTAGCATTATGTATCATCGGCCATGTTGTTCCACAGCCACAAAATACAGAGTGGGGCAAAAGTAGGTTTACAGTTGTTCATATAGAAAATAGTACAATAAGTAATAAATAATAAAACAAGAATAAACTCTGTGTCTCGTGTACTCACAACTGTAAACATTTTCGCATAAAAGAAAGGAAGAATTTCTATCAACATAATAGAGCTTTAAAATAAGGTGAAGTTGAGCAGAATGAGAAAACAGAAACAATCCTCATGGGCTATCTGTGAAATTTACTCTATAGATTAATTAATATTAATTTGAACTGCAAGAAGGCTACCTTCCCGAGGCTATGCAAAGGGTAAGTTTCTACTGTTAATTTCTCCTTCATCTCTCTCTCCCATCCTCTGTCTCTTATTCATCTAGGGAGTCAAGATTTTCTTAGGCCTGCTTTGGATGGTACATGCCTTCTCATCTTCCATACTTAGTCTAAAATCCAGAGCCATTCTGCTAATGAAGCATTGGTTCTGGGTTTTACGAGTGCTCTATTCCAGTGAAGTTTTGGATGCTCCCATACAAAACTACTCTTCTCTCGTTCTATGTTGTATTCCCATGGCGTCTTCCTCATTTTGAAATCAGGCAATCATGATAGTTAAATTTATTTGATCATTATGTACCAGCTATTTGGTAAGTGCTTGGAATGTCCTATCAGGGCAGTGAGTCATACAGAGTTCCCCCCAAAATCAGCAGGGAAATGGCACCCACATGAAAGCCTGTTTCCAGCCCACAGAGGTTTTACCACAGGAATTTCCATCCTGCCGTAGGCAGAGATGAATGATCTCCTCTCTAGTTTCCAGCATTGGGCAACTATTCTTTCTAGACTCTCTAAAGGGCAGGCTGATATCTGAATCATGGCTGACAAAGGTTAAAGATCAAAGCTAATTTTCAGCATGTAAAAACTTAGTCCAGGAGTATATTCTAACCAAAGGGAACTGAGTCCTGGTGGCAAGGAATGCTGTGTGTTACTGGAGTGTTGCTGAAATAGTGATGGGGAGATGGAAAGTGTTCAATCCTGATTCTGCAACCCCTTCCTTTACATAGACAGTTAAAGAAACCAAAGCTTTGTCCAGTTTCCGTATCAGTTTCTGCAGTTCTTCCTGCCACCTACAGACCCTGATAAAATGCATGGGAACTTGATTTGCTCTCTGCCTCTAGTGATACCAGTACACTAGAGGAAGTAGGACATACGTGAGCGATGCGAGCCAGGTGCAAAAGCCCAAAATAGCTGTGGAGTCAACTATTTGTAGAATTCTGAGTCTGTTTAGATGACTTAGTCTAGTGCAACACATTAATTTCACATTCTGTGAAATTTAAACCTGGAGAATACAAGTGACTATTTCAGAAAGAAAGGGAAGTGTTATTTTTTGCCTATGTGTTAAATGTTGAATTGAAAATTTTTAACATTTGTTTAACATTAACAGCATCCTAGAAAAGTAATAGTATTTTCTTAGTTTGAAAGACACAAAACGAAGAATTAGGAAGTTGAAATAACTTGTCTGAGTCATATGGCTCACAAATGGCAGAGCCTCATTAGGGATTCAGATCAATTTGATTTAGCTGTCACCATTTTTACTCTAATGTAAAAGATTTGACAAATCGGACACTTCTTTTTATCAGTCCACCAAGTGCTTCAGAGAATCTGCTAACCTTTTATTCCAAGGGCATCACTTCTAAGGGTGCCTAAAACTACAACACTTTCCATAATTCTATAGTTCAAATAGTTATATTTAAAAAACAATGTTATAATATAGTGATAGAGTCAGTACATACAGAATAAAGTTATACTAATAAAATGTCACTTTTATCTTGGGTTTCTTTATAATATATTTAAGGCTACTCTCATAGGCTGACCAAAAAAAGAAAGAAAAATTAGAAAAGAAAGAAACAAAAGCCAGGAAGAAAAGAAAGGAAGGAAAGAAAGAAAGGAGGAAGGAAGGAAGAAAGAAAGAAAAAGAAAGGAAGAGAGAAAAAAGTATTTCCAGTTCTTAGGATTTCTAGACAGACTTGGCTAGTGTGTGGCAATATAATTAAGAGTAATGTTTTGATTTCTTGATTCTCTGTCCTCTGATCTTTTTTTGGTAATACATTATTTCATTCAATTATTAAACTCCAGAAGTTATGAATTGATTCTTATTTTAAAATTTGTTCCCTCCCTAATTTAATATGGTTGACAGATTGTTCCCTAAAATTAGTGTAGTCAAAAATTATCAATTACAGAAGTTATTACTATAGTGTAGTTGCCAAATCATAAAGAAAACATAGAAATAAAAAATTACAGCAACAGCATCAACAAGAAAAACTAGCTTTTTAAGAGCCAGTGGGAAAATCAAATTTAATTTCTAAGGGACAATTTTAAATTTCAATAACATCAGATTCAAATTGCAATAGAAATAAAGGAGAACATCTTGATTGAGACTATCGAGGCATAAAATAACAGTGGAAGACTTTCAAAGGATGGAAAACCCCCAAATTTAGAACTGTCCTTTCAGAATCTGGTGATCCATGGGCTTTGGAGGAGGTTTTCAGGGCATTTGTGAACAAGGTGCGACAGATACATGTGTTTGTCAGAACACGGCGGTCCACAGTTTTCTCTAGACTTCCTAAGGAATTCATGTTCATTCTTTTTATAGACTTTAAATTCAGGAAAAAACGTGCTTGATTCCCACTCTGTGATTCTCAGATTACCATTTTCTGCCAGAGAAAAATATGAACATTGATATTATTTAGGGTAAAATATATATTAGCAAAGAACACTAATGATTGGATATACCCATTGGAACTTCCGAAAGATCATGAAAGAGACTGATTAGACTGAGAAAAATACCCTCAAGCCATCTATCCTGAGTTCAACAAGTCTAAAATCTTTGAGGACAGGAGAGCCTGGCTTGATTCACTCTTGTATTTGCCTGAAAGAGGCCCACTTAGCTCATAAAGATGTATCATGTCTTACTCATCACTCGGTCTTTTCATTGTAAGTTTTATCCCCATTCCAATGGATATTGTTAAGTTCGTGAATATATTCTTTAGTTCCTAAAATGATAGCACAATACATCTTTGTTAATTCTTTCTTTAAATATAATGTGATAAAAAGAAATCCTACCTCTAAAATAGAAGGGACTTTCATTTTACCACTCTGCTCATCCTCTTATTCTAAAACATTATACTGAAAGTAGATTTCTCAGTAGGCATTCTTTTCCTGGAATCTGGATTCTTAGGCTAAAATATTATTTATTATTCATTTTGAGACCCCATTTTTTCTCACCACTGCTGTTAATACCTCAAAGCATATACACAAATAGATTTTATTTTTGGAAAGGATTATTATTTCATTCCAATTTTACTTTTTTCCTTAGTACATGACTGAGCCAAGATCTTATATTTCCAATTCAGAAAGAGGGTTATGGAATATTTTGATCTTATTTTCTTAATTTGTTCAGTGGGATTAGAAAGGCTCAGAATATCTCTAATTTTCTTCCATTCTACTATAAGATTTATTTCTTTCCATTATATTACTAGGAGATTTTATGTCATTGCTGGTAAAAGTGAAAAATAATAAACCCATATTTATTTGAATTTGGACAACGAGTACACATTTTATTTTACAGTCAGTGGAATGTATCAACAGTGGTTACATTTCAGTCACTGTGACATAATGTCCGGAAAGCACAAAGGGAATTTTAGGGACAGGTGCCGTTGCAGAGTTGCCCTTCATAACAAGTGACCAAGTCCATCACCTCCCTTACCTAGAGTTCAACTAGCCACTCTTGGAAGAAAATCTATCAAATTTTAAAGAGTCTCTAATTGTTCCTGTTCCAAACATTCCTAGGAATACAATCCTCTTTTTCCTTGATGGTAAGCCAGTTAAAACTTAAAAATTCTAGCAATACTGAGGAAAGAGGTGGAATAGGCATTAAAGAACGCAAGTAGCAGTGTCTGCCCTCACACAGGGACCAAAACTGGATATAGTAAAGAATGAATGAGAAGTGAGGGAGACAACACAGCAGGCACTGAGTCATCAATGGATTGAAATTCCCATGGAGTCAGAGACAGCTTCTCACACTTTTTTTTCTTAAATGATGATTTTTATTGTTGTTCAAGTACAGTTGTCTCCATTTTCCTGCCACCACTTCTGCCCCCACCTACCTTCAATCCTACCCACCTTTGGCTTTGTTCATACTGGTGTTGAATGTTAATATTCTCCTCCTTTCTATTGCTTTAGTTCAGTACTCTGCTCAAAGAAGACATTCAAAATATGTGATCTATATATTGTTTCCTTATAATAATAATTTTCTTAATGATGGAAGTGTCTCTACCAGTGATTTCAATGTATAGTCATTCCTCTGATGGCTTTTTTCTTGACTCGCTGCAAATGTCAGAGAGAAGTTATGCTCCAAACGTATCATTAGTCTTCATCGGCTTTTTCCCATGGGGACAGTCAACATTCTGAGTTCGTGTTGTGTATGAACAATGATGGGATCTGCTGGGCAACACTTCCTGGGGCAGGTGCTGTTAATTAGGTCATACAAACATGTCAAATTCTGTGTGGTCATTTTTCAATGAAGAATAAATGGTAGAAACCTAACTAGAACCATACATTATTCAAGACATTTTATTTCTGAGTCTCATCAGAGACATGCTTTTTTTTTTTTTTTTATTTTCAGGAAATTTTTGCTTCCAACTAAAAGTTGGAGCAGAATAAATGCCCAACTTTGGCAAAAAGCAAAATTGCCTTGAGTCCGATAACAAGTTATATTGAATACAGATATTGGTAATGGGATCCAAAATGTCACAGATTACAAATACAAAGTTATTCTACAGATTCTAAGCAAAACTAGAATCAAATTTGGCTTTATCATTCCATTATAACCATGCCTTCCTGGAGTAACAATTTTTTACTGTTTATGTAGCTGTAACTGCAGGAGTCTTGCAACTTTAGGAATCCATCTAAAAATGCAGCAGCCATAAGATTAGGGGACAAATACTCATGGACAAAGTCCTAATATGAATTTTAAAAGCCATGGGAAATTTAGAAATACAACTGTGCATCAGTTAAGCTTCTTTATTTCTATTTTGGCAGGAGAGGAGCAGTTCTGGGTGGTAGGAGTCTGAATGTCTAGAAAAGATAAAAGATGGTGTTTTCTTCTGTTAATCTCCCTACTCGGTAAACACCAGCTACCTTGTGTAATGGGACTGAGATTTCTAAGACATGGCTTCTGAATATAAATCATACTGTGGGGACTTAGCTAATACCCTGTTCAATAATGGAGTCCTGTGCTGTTTCATCAAACTCCTATGTGAGTTAGTTATAATAGGTAAACAAAAAAATAAAATATCATAAAGGGCTATGCTTTTCAATGTCTTATGTAGATCACCTGCTTCCTACCTAGAGCAATGGTTCTTACATTTTGGTTTGAATAAGGAGCATGAAAAGAATCATTTCACTTAGCATAATATCCTCAGCGTTCACCCATGTTATAGCATGTGTCAGATTTCCCTTCCTTTTTATAGCTGAATAATATTCCACCGTGATTATATATGTGTGTGTGTGTGTGTGTGTGTGTGTGTGTGTGTGTGTTATATATGGTATATTTTATCCACTCAGCTATTGCTGGATGTTTGGGTTGTTTATACCTTTTGGCTATTGTGAATAATGCTGCTAGGAACATGGGTGTGCAAATATCTGTTTGAGTCCTCTAAATTATTTTTTAAACTTTATTTTATTTTTTAATTGCTGTTGCTATTCAACATTTTAAAATTTTGTTTCAGGTGCACAGCACAGAGGACATTATGCTAAGTGAAATAAGGCTGTTATAAAAAGGCTAATACTGTATGATTCTACTTACACGAGGTCCCTCGTGTGGTCAAATGTATAGAAACAGAAGGTAAAACGGTGGTTGCCTTGGTCCTGGTGAGGAGGAGTCTGGGAAGTTATTATTTAATGGGTAGAGTTTATGTTTGGGGAGATAAAAAAAGTTGCGGAGATGGATGGTAGTCATGAACTGCACACTTAGTGGTACCTTTGATGTTATGAACATTATGTATATTATGTTGTGTATATTTTACCACAATAAATTTTGTAATTGGAAAAAAGATGATAAAAAAAGAAAGAAACATGAAGGGAGCTGCACACTGTTCTAGACCTTGTCTCCACGCAATGGATCTCTAAAGTCAATAAGCCTGTCCTCGGGTGAGAATTAAACAGAAAGAGTTTGACCAGTGACTTTCCACTCCAACTGCTCATTAAAATCACAGGAGAAGTTCTTTAAAAAATACCTAAGCTTGGGCCCCACACCGGATCAATTGTGTAGGGATTTCTAGAAGTCAGATTAGTGCGCCGTATTTCGTTTAAAACTGTCTAGGTGATTGCAGTGGACAGCCTGGATTCAGATTTACGGGCATGGATTATCGGCCAGGCACTTTTGGGTTCTAAGATTAAAACTCACCTTCTCCATTAGGCTTTGCTTTCATTTCTATCCCAGTGGACATTTGGTTTGCAGCTTACCCTTGCTTCAGTTGCACAAATGCTTTTTCCTCTCTTTGTATTTACTGGAAATAGACACAAACAGGAAAAAAAAACTGTCTAAATCAGTGTTTCATAAATGACAAGCTCTACCTCTATGACAGAATTTTCAAAAGTCTATCAGAACAGAAAAAACTAGAATAAAATTGTCCAGTTTTTCTAAAAGTCATTTTTTTTTCAGCTGTTTTGTGGCCTAATATATTCTGAACACTGTTCCCTGAGGACTTGGAAAGAATGTATATTCTGCTGCTTCGGAGTGTAATGCTCTCAAAACATCATTTACAGCCATCTGGCCTGATGTGTCATGTAAGCCTGCTGTTTCTGGAAGGTCGATGCAGTGATGTCAGTGGGGTGTTAAAGTCCCCTACTATGACTGTACTACTATCAGTCTCTCCCTCTGTGCCCATCGATATTTGCTTTATATAATATTTGGGTGCTTCTGTGTTGGGTGCATAAATGCTTGTAAGGGTTATATTCTCTTGTTGGCTTAATCCCTTATCATTATGTAATGTGCCCCCGTGTCTCTTATACAGCCTTTGTTTTAAAGTCTATTTTGTCCGATATAAGTATTGCTACCTCAGCTTTTTTGTGTTTCCATTTGCATGAAATATATTTTTCTATCCCTTTGCTTTCATTCTCTATGTGTCTCTTGATACAAAGTGGGTCTCTCGTAGACAGCATAGGTATGGGTCTTGTTTTCTTGTCCATTCAGCTACCCTATGTCTTTTGACTGGAGCCTTTAACCCATTTACTTTTAAATTGATTACTGATAGGTATATAGTTATTGGTAAAATAAATTTTGACATCTCTATGTCAGTCTTCATTTATCTTGTGAAATTTCTGACCAGCGACAGCTTGAAAAGCTTGACTTAAAGGACTGAGCCAGTACCCAACCCTTCTCTGACATGCAATAAATAACTTAGGGAAGTGGCTATTTACCAACCATTCCAATTTAACCGTGCCACTGAGAATGACTAGGTATGAGTTGTGCTTGTTTACATATTCTTCTATGAGGCCTATTTGATATTTATATATTGTTCTGTCACCTGAACATACAGTGCATTATGAAAATATAATTATAATAATTATTCCACTCTTGGTAAATCTAGGATATTCTCAATTTTTTGTTAATATATTGAAATATTTCATTAACACCCTATTACAAATGTATTGCAAATGTACAAATATTTCTATAAAGCATAGTTCAGAAATATCTCTTTGGAGAAATACTATTATTTTCAAAGTCAGAATTATTTTTCATTCTTAACAAGAATTCATTGATGTACTTATTCCATTACATGAGGTATTACCAATACCTGTCATTTCTAACAATCTAATAGGAGAAAATTGCATCTCTAAAAAAATCATCTCTTTCTAATTTATACATATATTTTGAGCCTTTGCAGTTTTTCTTCTATAAACTGCATGCTTATAACGTTTTTCCATTTTTCTTATTTTTCTTCTGGTTTACATTATTTTTCTCCATTGTTCTGATGAGAAAACAAACATTTAAGAGATTCAGTGTTTGCCCTAATATTAGACGCACAGCTATTTTATTGCAAAGGTCATATCTACGCCCGGTTTGTCTCTGTCTGCAGAACTCATTACCACATTGCTGATACCACCGACACTGGTGGGCTGGAAAAGTGAAGGCTTAATGGGAGGACTGGAACACCAAGGTAGACAGTCAAAGAAATAAAGCTTAGATTTTGGAACCTGCTCTGGGAGAAGCCCCTCGGTCAGAAATCTAGAAGGGAAATAGGGAAAGCAAAGACAGTTTGATGTAAAAATTTCTGGATGACTGTGTTATATTAAAAATCGGCAGAGCCAAGAAAATAAACAAACTTGGGAAACTAGGCTTGCGTTTTAGTGAGTTTCCATGGAGTTTGTTTTTATTCTTGCTTATGGAAGACACAAAGCTCCATGTGACCCAGGAGGGAACCTTATTCTGTTACAAAGATGTGGCTCATCAGCACATTCAGGCACAGCTGGTCCTTGCCAAATGGTCCTACCTAAGGTTGACTCTTCTCAGGGTGGTGGGGCTGTCGCTCCTTCAGCGTGTTACCTAATAAATCCAGGCGTCATTTCCTCATGGGCAAGTTTTTCAAAGCTTTTACAGTAGGACTCATTCTGTGGTTGAGACTGTGTGTTTCAAAGAGAGAGATAAAAGGGTTTTACATTTCCAGGCCTGTCTGGTATCTTATACTTGGTGACACCCAAGCCAAGTGATTTCAATGTTAGAGATTTAGGCTTCGCTCAAGAGCTGGACAGAGAGTTGGAAGAAAAATGAAACTCATGAGCAAACCAGCTTCATGGGTGGGGCCTCGCAGGCTACAGCTTGTAGACCCTAATTTAGGCTGAAGATGCCAAAGGAAATAGAACAAACCAAGAGGAAGTCTATCTGCCAGGGAGGGAGCCCAACAGAAACATTTGAGAAAATGATGTCTTCTCATACACATTTTTGTTAGATGTGGAATTTTTTCATTTCATTATTTTTCTCTTTATTAGTTTGAAAGTTCACATACTCAATCCACTTTGGTACTAGTTATATTTAAACTAACATTCAGCTTAACAAAATTTGTGTATAGTTTAACAAAATAATTTTATTATTTTTTCAAACAACACAAAGATGTTAGAATACTGTGGGTTGTGTTTTCTCCCGAATGGCATGCTATTGCAATTGACTGATTAAGTTCCATCTTGTAAACTGTAAGTCCAAGGAATTAAATATTACTCATGATATTTACAATTGTTGTTTTGTTTAATAACTTGATTTTTCTTGACTTAGCTATATATTTACTTTTTTCTCTCATTGTTCTTCCTTTCCTTATCTCATTTCTGTTCTGACATTTTCCCCTTGAGTATATTTTTAATAATAATTTTATAAAGTATATTGTCTCCTTTCTTGAGTATATTTAAATAATCTTTTAGTAAACCTTTCTAACTTTTCTATGGCTGAATTTTTAGTTGGCTCTTGAAATATATCAACATTGAGTGGTTTTTTTGGTCTCATATTGTGGATCTTATGACACTTTTTTAAGGCTTCTCTTTTTTACTGTTGCAAAATCTCACTGGTATTTGTTTTTTATTTTTGACTGCTTTTTTGTTTACGTCTTTAATGGCATCATTATTTTGGTCTACTCTAACATTTTGAGTTGCCAATGTTTATGTAACTGAGCTTCCAATATAATACATCCTATCTTTGTTCATGAGTGAAATTTTTGTTATATTTTAAATATGTGCTCGCTCTCATTATTCTGGTCCCTATGGAATTCCAATTAAACAGATGTTTTTAAAAATACCTATTACATTATTATCTGGTTAATGTTTCTTTCAGTTCCTTTTTCATTGTGACATTTTTTATTAATGACACTATTACAGATGTCCCCCATTTTCTCCCTCTTTCCTGTTTTCTGTCACTTATCCCTCTGTGCTGCATTATTTCATGAATCTATCCTCAAATTGCTTTCTTTTGGATTTTGTCTAAATTGATGTTTAATTTAGCTATTACATTTCTAATTCTTTCCTCCATTATTAAACTTTCTTGAATTTTTTGTTCATTTTCTTAAAAGGCTAATACTGATTGCCCCTGTATTAGTCAGAATCCTGTATAAACTTCTGAACATAATAGTGCAAATTGTTTTATATTCTATATTTGGTGGTTCCAACATCAGCAGAGCTTTTGTCTCTGATTCTGTCACTTAATATTAAAGCTTTATCTTGGTCCTGTGTGCTTGTTCCTTATGTATTTATTGTGAGTTAATAGTCTTTGAAACTTTATCTTTAACTTCTGGCTTTAAAATTCATTTCTCCAGGGGGGATTTGTGTCATATAGGCATTACTCTCTGGAGGGTAAGTGAAGTAAGTAAATAGACAGAAGGAAGGGTGGAGTATGAGGGAGAAAAGAAATAATGACAGAAAAGATAGAAAGAAGAGAGGAAGGAAGGAAGGATGGAAGGGAGGAAGGATGGACAAGGGCAGTGGAAGGGAGAAAAGAAGAAAAAGACATAAAAAGCATCAAAAGACAAATTGAGGAAATTATTTATGATAGATGTATTGGCAATTTTCCAAATTTCACCATTAGACTTTCAGCTCCATAAAATTGTGAATTACAGTTGTGTGTCATAGTATCATCGATATTGATAATATATTATATCACACAGTTTGCAAAATATGTAGACCAAAAAGAAATGAAAAAATAAAAACCCAGTTGACTTAAAATAAATCAAATATGTGCAGAGCAAAAGAACAAACAAGGGAAATAAATAGGCACCTCATGAAAATAATACAAAGAGTGAATAAACATTTGAAATATTACTCAAAGTTGTTAATAATTGAACAAATAAAATCATACAGAAGAAATGTATTTTGTATTTCACCTGTAAGACTGCTGAAGGTTAAGAATTTTAAAATATGGAGATTAGAAAAATAAAAATATTTTAATAAAAAGAAGACCAAAATACTAACACCTATCCATTTCTATTGCTTTAACATTCTAACATCTCAGACAACAGATATAGATAAAGCTAAATAAAATATAAAGCAAAATAAAAGAAATAGATTATAAATGAAGAAATAAAACACCTATTATTTATAGAGATTATTTTCCACTTATAAAAAGTAAATAATCTACATAAATAATTGGAACAATAAGAGGTATTTGCTGGCTATAAATACAATATTAAAACACCAAATTTATCCCTATAACCCAAGAAAAAATAATAAATGAGTGTAATTTTTAAAATTATGATATTTAAATAAACTATGAACTAGTTCTCAGAGAATACACAGTAACTGCAAAATCTTTATATAAAATTACATATATTTATATATAGTATATATATTTACTATAGTATACATATTTATATTAGTATACTATATACCATATAGTATATTATACCATATAGTATATATTATACCATATAGTATACCATATAGTATATTTATACTATATAGAGTATATACACATATACTATAGTGTATGTGTGTATATATACAAATATATATGATTCAAAACTAAATCAAATAGAGGTACCCTGTCTATTCAAGGAAAGGATGACTTTTGGACTTCATATAAATTGCATTAGGTATTATTTATCTTTTAGATCTGAAATTTTTGCTCTCTATTTCATATATATAGGGTGGGGCAAAAGTAGGTTTACAGTGATGAGTACATGAAACAGCTTATTCTTGGATTTTATTTATAAATTATTTTATTACTTTCCATACAAATTACTGTAAGCCTACTTTTGCCCTACCCTGTCTATTTATATTTATGCTCAAGTTTATATTTGAAGGTTCATCAATAGTGTTACCTGTACTTCATCAATTTCATTGCTAAATATACAGAATGACTTACGGAGTCGTTGTTTTGTTGATGGAGATTTGGCTGGTTCCGGTTCTGTTTACAGTAAACAGTGCTGCTATGAACATTTCTATCCATGTGATGTGCTGCAAATGGGGAGCATATTTGTTTTTTTAATTTTTCACCTCTTTGCAACTCTAGTCAGTGAAGAATGTGAAAGGGCTGTGACTATTGATTTTGGGGTCACGGATACATTTTAAAGAGTAGGTGTTACATAGAAACTATAGGTAGAATGGAAATATTGGGTCATAAAACATGTATATTATCAAACTTATTACATAAAGGAGACACGTTTTCAAACAGGTCTTATCAAATTTCATGCCCATCAGCAATTCATGAGCCTTTTTCTTGCTCTGCATCCTTGGCAACATTTGGTATTATTTTCAAACAGGCCACCCATTTACTGGGTATATAGTTTCATCTCCTTGTGGTTTTAACTTGCCCTTGTCAATAATAATAAAGAGACTGGAAACTTTCTATATATTTAGTGATGATTCAAATTTAATCTTTTTCATGCTATTTTTTCTGTTATGCTGTTAGTCTTTCTCTCACGTTTTATGTTGAAGGACTTATATTTTGAATACTTGTGCTTTTCACATACATATATTCCAACTGTTTCCTCCCACTTCATGAACTTCTTTTTACTCTTTTAATGATGTCTTTAAATAAGTCATTCTAAAATTTAATATAATCAAATTTAGCAATCTTATCCTTCACATCTAGTATTTTTAGTGTCTTTTCAAAAAATATTGCCCTCCTCCTAGGTCATGGAGGTATCTTTCTACATTGCTGTAAGTAGTGTGTTGGATTGCCTATTCAGGTGTATTCCTTTGTGAAAAGGATGTGATGGAGGTGTAACATTCTTTTTTGCCATGTATGTTATTAATTGTCTCACCTTCATAATTGGAAACACCATCCTTGAGCCCTCCTTTGAAGTGCCAACTCCAAAATCCATATATGTGTGTGGCTGTCTTTCTGTATTTAGGTTTTGCAGGCTGTTCTTAATTCTGCTGTTGTATCAAGAAAGCAATCACATATCAGATATAGATAATTATGACTTTGTTCCAATGAAACATTATTAAAAAAAAAGACTATAGAGCCTGATTTGATCTGTGGTCCATCATTTGCTGATACCTATGTTGGCAAATGTCTAGCAGAACTCAGGTGGTGAATTAAGGCATTTAACACCCATTATGTGCAATACCCTACCGAAGACTGTTATCCATGTTCTTACCACCCCTCCTTTTACATCAGTCCGATTCAAACTGGCCTTGGTGTGTGAAGAAATTACTTGTCTTCAAATTCCTGCCACATTTTTCTCCAACCTCATGACATACCCAGGCTTTCATTCTTACAAGGTTTGATGACAAAGAAACCAAGCTATTTTTTTGTCCTCCTCTGTACTTATTTGTCCCATATACATCCAGCTTTCTTCTGCATACAACTCAGGGCCCAGGGAATACGTGATTTTTGGAGTGTACTAAATGAGTGTGGCTGCCAGCACCTCAGAAGGCACATTCAGACACTGACCCTAAGCAGTGCACGTCTCAGAATTCTCTGCTTGGAAGTAGGGAGCATGGGGGCTCTGGGTTAATTTGCTATGTTTCCCAGATGTGCTCACAGAAAGAAGAATTTCCTGTGGTCTGATGCCTTTATTTCTTGTTTTTCTTAACTTGGCCCTTCATCCTTTCTTTCTCCTCAAGCTCTTCTTTGCTTTGTTCTTCTTCTGGCAATGTGAAACGCAGTACCATTTTGGTACTAAAATGCAGTGGAATTTCAGAAGGCATCAAACTTTGGAGACCCCATCCTATAACACCCCTGGGAAAGGGGCACCAATGGGCCCGTCTCTCCTTTAAACTCGGCATCTACTTCAGAATTAAAACAGTAGGGCTTACCGACCGTCTTAGGAGCTTGGCTCCATGGTGCTTGCCAAGATGAATGAATCAAAATTTGGCAGCTTCTTGGTTCAAAGTCCCCCAAAGCCAAATCTCTGTAAGTGAGGCAGTGGGAAGTGGGAACTTCGGTAATTGACCTCCTGCGCTTCATTGAGAAACCCTGGGAAAATGTTGCTTTTTGTTTATTTTTGCTTTTGCTTTGCTTTTGCATTTTAAGAGAATAGGGAGAAATATTTTCTTAGCTTCCCTGATTGGTTCTCATAACTTTTCTATTTTGCTTTTTTTTAAATAGTACTGCATTTGACCAATTTTATAACATATTGTGATCAAGTATTCCATTAGCATCAAGTTTCTGGAGTTTGGAATTATTCAGTGATTTCAATTGAATATGTGATTCACTCATTTTAAATGGTTCTATTCACATTAAATGTTCAAAGTACCTCCCTTATGGAAGGCAGGTAGTTTATTTTATTCAACATGTTATAGCAGGTTATAAATCTTGATTAGGGGAAACCTCAACCCTGCATTTAAGCCTAATTGATTGAGATCCATCTGATTATCAAGGATAATCTCCTTTTCTCCAAGTCAACTGATTAAGGGCTTTAATTACATCTGCAAAAGCTCCTCCCAGCAATACTTACATTAGTGTTTGATTGAATAACTGGAGACTTTAGCTCAACCATGTTGACACACCCAAAAAACTGTCACAATTGTAATTCTCAATTACTGTTTCACTCTCTCCTTCTAGCTCTTTTCTACCTTTTGGTTTCCTTCCCTCTTTCTCTACTTACCTCTCTTCCTTTAGTCTTTCTTCCATGGAGTCATGACTGTGTCCGCACAAATGTCTGCCTTTCCTCCTTCCTGAACAGATGATGGGTTTCACAGCCTGGCCCTCCGATAGCTGCACTGGATCCTGCATCCAGGGCTGGCCAGTGAAATAGGAAGGGGTCGCTGGTGAGAAATCACCTGTACTAGGATGGACACGAAAAATGGTTTATGGAGGTCACAATCTAGATTGGAAGAGAACTATAAACCCATGAATTATGTACTGATAAATCTAAGTAATTCATAATAAATTTCAGAATGATACAGAGTACAGAGAAAAGAGATATCCCTGTGAGCCCAAATACAGGTGCAGCTTAGCTGGGCAGTGGGTGGGGGCGGGGGAGGCACAGGCACCATGAAAAACCTTGTTTCAATTCCTTTTGTTATTTAAAAAAAATTTTAAGTGTGTTTATTTGTTCACATTTTCTGTATACCTAGTTTTCTCCAGATACTATTTTAAGACCCATGACCTCCTAGAGGTTATGAAATAAAGGAATAAATACATAATTATGTATGGTGATAAATATTAAGTAGCAGGCTGCTGAGGCAGTGAAGACTCCTCTAGCCTGTTTTAGATGAGAGGTGAAGAAGAGGCCTTCTGAGGAGGGAGCAGGAAAGCTATAGCCCGAGTAAGGAGCAGTCTGCCATACGAAGAAGCAAGGTAGGGAGCAGGCACAAAGGCCGTGAAATGGGAAAACTTTGGTATCTAGAAGTCAGTGCAAGTGAAACAGAGGAGAGTGAAGTCTGGAATGAGGCAGATGGGAAACATAGGCTACTACTGGAGTTATTTAAAATTGTGTAGGCCACAGAAACCAAGGTAAAGACATTTATTTTTAAATGTGGAAAGAATCTGGGTGACCTAATGTAAGGTGGTTCTGTCTCTGAACCTCAATTTCCATTTATTTAAAATGAAAACACTTCCCAAAGTCATTGTAAGAATTAAATAAAGCACAGCATGTAAAAATCTTAGCATGGTACTGAACCACTCAAAACATAAAACCAAAAAACCTCAATACCAGAATCTCACCATTTTCCTTAGTGAACATGATCTTTTATAATTCTAGGGTACTTAAAAGACAAAGTTGACTCGGTTTGTGTAAAAAAATCTTAAGGTTATTTGTGTGTGTGTGTGTGTGTGTGTGTGTGTGTGTGGTGGCGGCCATTAATTTTGCTAGATAGGTAATATCTCATACTATACCCCATTTAAGAGAGAAATTTTTACAAATACTTTAACATTAAAATGTTACTCTATTCTAACTGCTCCTTTTAGTCACTGTGGCACCACATCCAAGAAAGTACACAAATAAGCTGAGTTTTTCATGTCCTTTATCTCAACTAAAGGACATGATTTATAAGATCCAATAGTTTCCACATTACTGTCTGCAGAACAAGTTACCTAAATTTTATGGGTGACTGAGGTTCATTAAACAAAGATGGGAAAGATATAAAAGGGTGTGGAACGAAAGCTGTATTCTAAATTACTGTGGGCAACAAATAAAAAGAGAGAAAAGAAAAACACCATGCAAACATATGACCATTTACAGTTTTGAAAGATATTGCGGTTTACGGAAAAATATTAGAGAGTGGCAGCATAGTTGCAAATTTTCTGTTTCTCAGAGTTCATTTTTATTGCGTTTTACTACATCTCTACAGAATGCCATTATTATTTTTCAATAAGACTTCGCTGCAAATTCACTGTGGAATTTGGCAACTGACATTTAAACCCTCTCAGCCCTACTTTTATTATATGTAAAATGAGAAAGTTGGATGAAATGATCTCTAATGTCATAAAAAATTAGGTCTCTCATTTCTTTAGTTCCCAGAGAGATATGTTAGGCTGCAGTTTAATTTGCAAAGTAATTTGACAGCCAGTTCTCTTTGATGACATCTTATTGTTGGGGGAGTTAAAATAAAGATGGCAGTCTTGAGTCATGGCTACAAAAGCCAAAATTCGACATTGTAAAATGCAATTTCTTCTTCTTACCCTCCTGTTTTTTCCTCCTTGTTGTTTTCCTCTTCTCCTTCATCTTTTTTCCTTTATTATTGCCATCTCCATTTACAAGTCTAATAAAAATGGTTCATTGCATAGACAAAATTCTGATGCTAAACCATGTCTTTCGGAAATGTATTGTCCAAAACCAACAGCAGGACACACTTTACTGTCTTTAATATATGAAGGCAGATCTAGATCAGGCTTTGTGAGACTCAAGAAATATCTGGTCTACCAGAAAATGACTTTCATCAATTTCACTTTGCTCACTATGCACAGCTCAGCTCAGATATAACTTCCTACCTAAAGCTTTTATCATACCTCCAATACCCCTCTTAGTAGATGCTCCTTTAGGGTATTCCACTAATTACAGTAAATATTATGTAATCTTAATCACCACTCTATCACCCTACTATAGTTTCAAACATAAAGTAATTTCTCGATCAACATCTGAATGAGCAAATGTTTCACTAGTGGGAAAAACTGAATGTAAACACCTTGAAACTTCCACAGCACAATGCCCAAAATATAACTGCACTTATAACTATTCGTAGAAATGAAAGTGGATATCAACTAAAAATGATAGCATTAGATTGCAGAGCCTGGAGGGTATAAGGTGATCTAGTTTTCTGCGCTTTTGCTTATGCTTTTGCTTCATCTCCAATCACTTCCCTTCAGTTAAATATTTTTTATGAATTAAACACCCTTTGCCCACATGCCCTAATACCTTCTCAAACCATAAACGGAATATAGATTTCCACATATATAGGATGCCTTAGGTTCAGGGGCATGGGAAAAGCTGAGAAACAGCACACTCTTTCTTTTTCTTCAGACATCCTATATATACATGCACATTGCTTTTCTGAGTGTAGCCCAGTTGTTTGCCTGGGTCTTTTTGTCTTTAGAAATATAGGTGGTAGTATTTTGAACAACCAGCTCAAAATATTATGAAACCTAAATCTCTCCCAAAGATATCTATGAATTTAGTGCAGGGAAAGTGTTGTTCACTTGGTTTTCCCTTGGTTTCTAAATCAACCTTTCAAAAAATCTCCCAAGTTCCCTAAAGAGTAGGATGGTATTATATCACAGCAAAACAAAACACAAATAAATGCTATTTGCACATATGCTTAAAAGTACCTTCAACCAGCCAATCAGAGAAAAAAATTCCAAGATCGTTTCTAAAAACCTCTTCCTCCTCCTGTTTCTTCCTTTTCTTCTGTTTATTCTTTTCAATATTCTTTTTTCTTTGTAAGTATAATTGATTTACAAGAACTGCATGTATTTAATGTGTACAGGTTTAGACATATGTGAACATTCTTAATACTGTCACCAAAATCAAGGGAATAGACAACTCTAACTCTCCCTCAAGGTTCCTTGTGTCTCTTTCCTTATGTATATTTTTTTTTGTGGTAAGAACACTTAACATGAGTTCTCTTAACACATTTTGAAATGCATAATACTGTTTTGTTAACTATATAGGCTCTATGTTGTGCAGCAGGTCTCTAGGATTAATTCATTTTGCATAACTGAAACTTCATTCGCATTGAATAACAGCTCCCCATTAGCCCCGCCCCCCACCCTCTCCAGCCCCTGACAACCACTATTGTATTCTCCTTCTATGCAAATCCATCAAGAGGCAACTAAAACAAAGTGGCCTCCTTTTTACCAGGATCCACCTCCATTAGAAAGTAATGGTATTGACAATTATTTTTTTCTATAATGCTAAGTGCCTATCCCTCACCTGTAAAACAGGGACAACGGTACTTACAAGTGCTGCTTGTAATTATGCGTAACTGGACAGAACCCCAAAGCACTGACTGGATCAGAATGATCCTGACTGGGTCTGAACCATCTCATATATTTTCCTCCTCTAAAACAGATTTCAGAAAACTTCCAATTACAGCCCTCAGGTCTTAAACATAATTTCCAGGAGATTTTTATCTCCCAAGTTAAGTATGAGTAGTTATCTATGAGCCCTGTTTCATGATATTTCCTATTCGGCTGCAAACGATAGAGGGGACTTCTGGTGTCCAGCGTCTCCTGCGTGCTTACTGATGGACAGTGTTTCACAGCCTCATCCTAGTTTTGACTATTGTCTCCCAAAGTCTTTTGGGAACTTCTCGCCTGAAAGATGCTATACAATTATAAGCTCCAAATCCACATTCTTCTCCTCTGCTTGTTAAAATCTGCAATCTATAGTTGCATCGGGTTACCTGCCCTCCAGGGAAGGTAAATAACAATGCGGATGTGCCTGTATTCATGCAGAATGCGTACTTTTAGTCAGCTAATTCATGCTCACTGTAGCTGAAAGGATGCCTGCCCTAGACAGCTTCCTCCTCTCCGAGGCCCTCAGGCTGGGAAGCCAGCTCAACGTTTTGTTTTCTTTGTCTACATAAAATGAAAGCTTGCTAACTTAGATCAGACTGTGACAACTCTATTTCTGAAAGGATCTATTCATTACTCAGTGAGCCAGTGTTAATGTGGGAATTTCCCAGGAGGTAGGAAAAAAAGCACTGATTCTTTTATTTTCCTATACAGCCTGGAACCTGACACTTTCTAGATATGTAACTCTGGTGAAGTCACCGAACTTTGGGGGACCCCAACGTCCCCTCTGTCATTTTAAAATAAGGGCAAAATCACCCACTGAACAAATGTGGCACAACTGAAAACATGCTTTGAAATGTACTATAAAGTATAAAAATGCTAAGTGTAGTTTAGCTTACCAGGATTTCTAAAATAACAATGACAACAATGTGCTTCTATAGGTTAAAACAACAGATATGAGAAAAGCAGGCTGCTTGGGGAAAAAGTTAATCTTCAGACTCTGAATTTTTTAAAAAATGAAAAAAATGTAAAAAGTGTGCTTCTACTTCAATTAGGCACACAATATGTACCACATTCATTACTTAATTCCTATTTTAATGTTCTTGTCCCAAACCCATACTCATTATTTTCTTTACTTATAAACGTATAAGAGATGTAATTATAAGAATAATTACATGGTATTTTTTGCTCATCAAATAGACAAAAACATTAATAGGCCAAAATCTCCAATGTTGTCCAAAACACCCGTATTCTGTAGTGACAGCTGTTAGGAGTGAAAATTGATACAACTGCCAGCAAGTAATTTAGCCATATGGACTAATATTCCTGTACAGTTTATATTCTTTGATGTAGCAATTTTACTTCTGAAGCATTATTCAAAGGCCAAAACTGAAGACAGTTAAAAAGATTTAACTATGAGGAGAGTGATCATAGCATGGTTTAGAATAGGAGAGAGAGCAGGGGAGAGACTATTAAAATGTTGAGAATTTTAAGATTGGTTAAACAATACATGACATGTAAAACAGTCAGTAATGATTATTGTGATGAATATTTGTAAAGGAGAAAACAGCAGGTGAATTGCAAACTTCTTGGGTGGTCAAGGGGAAACCAGGAAGTATGAGACAGTGATTCCAGTTATAATGAGAGAGCTGTAGGAATTCACCTTCACTAGTGTGTATGTGAGTGTGTGTGTCTATGCATGTAGGTGAGGGAGACAGTGAAAGTGTTTTCCTGGGTCAGAGTTATTTTGCAAGAAAAATATGATTGGATCGTGTTCAGTAGATGAAATGCTTTGCATGATGGCAGATAGGTACATTTCACAATGCAATAAATCCTAACAGTTTTAAGGCATATGATTTCCAAAATTGAGGGAAATGGGAAACACTTCTTTGAGTGGAAATTCCCCACTGACTCTTCCCAAGTAGGTGAGACAATGTCGAACACAAATTTACCACATTTCCCCCACAAACCAGCAGAAACCGGGCAGCAGAAGTCATTGACATTCAAATAGCATTTTGTAGCATTTGAGATTGAAAAACTGAAAAATGGATAGTAAATACGGAACTGTAATATTATCTTTTTCTGGCAGAAGGTGTGGAACATCCCAGAAGAGAGTATAATATAAAGATACCAATAAGAAAGAAAATATTGTGAGAGGATTATAGGCCAGGATGAAAGAAGGGAAACAAAGACCAAGACAGCACCTGTGTGGGCTTTTCTCTTCTAGGGACTCAAGGGTATTCATCTCACGGCCTACAGGCCACAAGCAGCCTGGGATGGCTATGAATGTGGCCCAACAAAAAAATAATTTACTTAAAACCTTTTTGCTCTTCAGTTTTCATTAGTGTTTGTGTGTTTAATGTGCGGCTTAATAAAATCCTTCTTCTTCCAGTGAGGCCCACAGGCACCAAAAAGTTGGACACCCCATGAGACTTTTCACTTTATTAGGTATGAGAGAGTAAGAGAATTAGACCAGAGGCTTAATTTCTCAATTCCTTCCCCTCTCCTCCTGATACTATTGGCTGAACCCTTAATACAAGATTATTTAACCATCATCAGAATCCCATGCCAATCTGGTTCAGAGAAGGTAAAGAAAAAAATATTGAACACTGACAAATGGTAACCCCCCTTCCGCCATGATTCCACAGTGGACGTCAGTGGCAGTCTCATTGCCAAGCGAAATATTTGTAACTTGTATTTCTATTGATAATATGGGTGATTATGTTATTGCTGATTCTCATTTCCTTTCCTTTCCTTTCCTTTTCTTTTTCTTTTTCTTTTTTTTGCCTAAATTTCCTCATATAAAATCTTGTAATAAGAAAAAATGGTCTACACTGATGGTCAACCCTTTAGGGTAATGTTTCTGGTGAAGACCTTGAGATGGAAAGATGGCGTAGAAGAGAAGCCGGTGTCCTGAGTAACAATGCAGAGTGAGGCTAGGAATGTGGACAGAACAGTGGGCCCTGCAGGTGACCGGTGATGTTGGTGGTGACAGGATGTTTAAACTGTTGATCAATAAGATGTGTGCATGAGCTAAGATTTTAGAATGGAACCTATATTTTTTGAGTTTTAAACGTTTACTTTTTGTATCACAGGATAGTGCCCTGATATCCCTAAGGGCCTTCTCTTGTGGGCTGTATTTGGTCTCATATGCCATCTGAAAGAGAATCACTTGGTGGTCCTGTGTGGTGACATTTCTGCCAGCTACCGACACTGCATTCCAGAGCCAGGACTCTTTGTCTGAGCTGAGTTTTGTAGCAGAAAATGTGAGGCCTGAGGAGAAATATTACCAGGTCTCCATATGCACAGAGAGTTTTGTCCAAATGTCACAACCCACGTGGTGCCCACTTGGTGCCACGAGGATACCCTGATAGTCTGACAGACCGGTTGATTTACCTAGATTACCTCCCAGGGAAAGGGTCCCACTCCATTTAGCCCAAGTGCCTAGCTGGTTTGGATTGACGCTGCCTACTTTATCCCTACCAGGGATGAATGGGGGGCTGTGTGTGGCAGAGGGGAAAGACGGTTACTTGGAAACATACTCAGTGTCATGCCCAGACACAACCTTTTCCTCTATTTCTTCTCAACATAAGAAAATACAATGCAATATACAAGTGATATTTCATAGAATCGTACATTAAAACCTATATGATTTTATATACAAATGACATGCCAACAAAGTTTATATATATAAAACCTACCCTGGTAAAGATGTTAATGTATGGTTTCTCTCTGCTCCCCCCGGGATTTGTAGAGTTGTGAGGGGTGGGGGTGAGACTGGCTGGTTGCATGAGAGAAAGAGAAAATTCATAAGTTGATTCTCCTATTCCTTGGTAAGGTGGAAATAAGAATATGGCTGTATATACCATGCAGAATAGAAATCACCCATACTACTGGACTGTCTGTGTCCAAAGTTACATGGCATAGCCCAACATGGCAGATTTTCAAATTTTTTTTAGAGACTTCAACATTCTATTGTTCAAGTTATGAGTATTTGATTTTCAAAATAATTTTCAAACTTACCCTATATGCCCTTACTTTTCTGAGCCTCTTATTTATTTTCTACAATGTGAATAAATTTTAAAAACTCATGATTGGGTTGTTTTAAGGAATCCATGAGAGAATCTTTGTTAGCTGCCCTACTGAAGCTCACGATCGTAGCTTCATTAGATTTCTCATTATTTGTTCCTGGGGAATTTTCTCCTGAGCCCCAGATGGGCCCGAAGCGTGCTCTTTCAGAAAGCACCAGGATTCTTAATGTTCTTTAATCAAAAACACATGACGTGGGGCATGTATAACCCCTTCTATGCTCTCTCTTGTTTACTGTTTCTTTCTTCTTGTTGGATTAGAAGCTCTTTGAGAATAGCGGTTTTGTTTTGTTTTATTTTAATACTGGCACACGGTAGACACACAATAAATATGTACATAGATAAAAAGATGTATTTGGATGCAGTGTGATGGATGCAACGTCATGGATGCAGGCAGAACGTGCTCCAGGAACTCAAGGGAGGGGTGATTAACTCAGCATAGGAGGGTCAGAGCAGGCTTGAATTTCATTTTGGGTTCTGTTTTACTCTAGGACTCAATCACCCTGTGATTACAAAGAAAGCAGCCCCCTCTCCCAAGGACTCATAGTGGAGGGATGGGAAAGCATTCGGAGCAGACGTGGTCCTGCTGTTCCAATGGGCTATTTTCAGTATCCAGGAAGCAGCATGAGCTCACCTTCTGGTTGGAACAAGCTGCCTCCATGATAAGAGAGGAGCCATGATTCCAGATAAGCGTGGGGCAAAGTCTATGAGTGGAGTGAAAGAGAAACACAAAAGCTAAAAAAATAAATAGATAACAGGACAAGTAGAACAGAAGACAGTAGCAAAGGGCCGAAGGGGACATACTTTATTGTTGATGGAATGAAAATCTTGAATTATGCACATGCATCCCACACGCACAAACCAATGAGGTAAAAAAGACAGGACATTTCAGTCTCAAAGGTCTATGAAATGCAATTTTCTTAGTGGAGATATGTTAGGCAATCCTACTTTGGGAATTTTTGGCTAGAAAGAGGATTCTACCGGATAGAATGTGATGCTTAGGAGGAAAGTTCCCGTTATGCTCTAGACTGACCTTGGAAGCTGAGACAAGTCACAGACTCAACTGTGGCGTGAAGACCTCTGAGAAAAATAAAAATGAGGTAGCAACTCTCAATAGTATAGTCTTTAAAACACTACAAAAATTACACTAATATTGCTTCCCAAACTGAGCACCATATGAAGGAAGCATAACACAGGCAGATGTGAGCAAGCAAAGCATTATTTTCAATATTGTCCCTATGGTAAGGTTCTTCTGAAAAATAATCCAATTGTATTAAATGTCCGGGGCTCAGGCCAGAATCAGAGTACAGAGGACACATGTATCTAGAAGAATTAGTTCCTTTGGAAACCATTAACACATGGAAATATACAATGTAGGTCAAATTCCCATTGCATTATAAGCAGGGGCTGTACAATTGCCAGCATATCCTCGTTGTTTTCTTCAGATTTGATTGCAGTAAATTTAGCCAAGAATCTTATCATATCACAGTAGTTTTTGCCAAAATAATCAAACTCCTGAATCAGCATATTTTTTTTTTTTTATCATGGACTTTATTTTAGGAGAGAAAAAAGTATATGTGTGTGCTATAAGATAGGCTGTCAGGAAATTATTTAATTATAGTAAAATGTACCTAGTAAATCCAGATAAAAAAACCTTCTTTCTAAGCCAGAGTCTTGCACGTTAAGGTTACGATCAGAAAATTGAGCTGTGGACACCTCAAGATCCTAAACTAGGAAATGGCTAAAATTGTTCATTATTCTCTAAAGCAGGAAAAAGATAGCCAAAAACCAAAACACAAAATAGATTCTGGCAAACACTATGTTCAAAATCTAAGTTTATCAGTAATTCCCCGTAATCTTTATTATTTCAAATACTATTTAGCATGTACATTAATTAATTATTTAAAATCTTTATAACGTTAGGAATTTTTTTCTCCCAACAGTGTCTATGATTATTTCTCAGGCCTTAGGAATGTGATAAAGATGATTTTAGTGAAAAGGGATTTATTATTTGTTATAAAAGGCCTAGTTAATTGGATGACTTTGGTGAGAATAGAACTGAATTTAAAAGTACATTTATACTGAAATGGAACTTTATGATACATTTTAATTTAGGAGCTGAAGATAGCGTGATATACTGTTTTAGAAGTTTATCTGTTAAGGCAAAAAATAAAAAATCATGCAGACTTAGGGGTAAAAATCTCTTAAGAAATGATCTAAACTGGAAAACTAAAACTGAATACAATAATACATATGACAGAAAAAGAAATTCAATCACATAAAAGGCAAGTTAAGAATCAGAAAATTTATCAGGAGTTTTATAGCCCAAATATAATATTGATTCAAGATGAATGATACTTGAATTTAGAATCCCAGTCATCCAAAGAATCTTCTAATATCAGGGATTGACTCAGTTACTGGAAGTCTGTACTGGACTCTTTGTCCAAGATAGCTCCTCCATTCAGGTCTGACACGTCAGCTGATATGAAATGTCCAAGTCATGCCTCTCCCTCTCTCTACATAGTCTCTGCCTGTGGCTAACTCGGATTTCTTCAGTGTATAGTGGTCTCAGAGTAGTCAGACTTCTTACATGGTGGAAATTCACCAACATGTGTTCCAAGAGATCCAGGTGTAAGTTGCAAGGCATCATAAGACCTAGTCTCAGAAGTCATGCCTCATCAATTCTACTACTTTCTAGTTGTCAAAAGAGAATCAAAGGGTCAGTTTAGATTGAAGGGGTGGAGGCTACACATGGAGGTAAATATTACTACATTAGAGATGGTTCTTTGGGGACCATCTTCAGAGACTAACTGCCATGCACCCTTAGTACTTTATTTGATTCAACCGCTTCTTACAGATTACTTAAACACCTCTCCTTTCATTTCATTTATAATGTTTTCAATTTAGTTCAGAGACAATTTCCCCAAGTTTGTGGCTATAATACTTCACGTTAGAGGTATTTTACTGTTCTTGGTTACCTTTTTGTTTTGGCTGCACTCTTTTGCTCATTAATTAAGTTATTTATGAATCCAACAAACTTTCTATGAGCACCTATTGTTCTGGTTTTGGGGTTACAAAGGCAAATACAGAAAGATCTCTGTGCCCAGGGTGTTCCCAGAACTGTAGGGGATCAACATATTAATAAATAGAGTTATTGTAAGATAAAAAAAATTGTTAACTACATTGTCAATAATACATAACAAGCCATTTGAACAAAGGGATAAGGTTTCCAGGTGATTGAACATAAAATGTAAAAGTGATAATTCTGGAGCTTGGATTTTGAAAAAGGGTAAATTGAGTATCAACAAAATGTTGAAAGGCTGTTACAGAGACCCTGCCCTATTAAACTGAATTTCTCAGTAAAGTTGCTGAACCAGTGAAAGTAAAGCATGATTTCTGATGGATGACAGAGAAGGGGCCAAGTTTTTATATCACTGAATTGGGAATGAACCAGGACACAAAGCAAGGAAGTAAGAACACTGAAGCTGAAAGAAATATGAAGAATGTAGAATTCATGAGAAGACCCTTTGGCTGTCCCAGAACCTAAAACTAAAGTTTGGGCTATTTTTACTAGATCTTCAAGCATTAAAGGTGATCTCAGCCAATTACCACAATATAACATGCTGGGGGATATTCAGAGTATGAGGGCAATACAGGGAGTGCCTGAGACAGTTGTCACCTTATTGCAGGGCCCATCTTACCTGTCCACCTTATGTATATTAACAGTTCACAAAACAGTTCTAGTTCATTTTTTTCTCGATAAAAACTGCTTTGCAATGTCACAAAACCAAATAAAGTTGCTTCCAAGTGTGTCTGATCAAGTACTCATGGGGCAATGAGAACCAGTGTTCTCCAAGACCCTATCTGTCCTTGTGCAAGGGTACCACACTCTTTGAAGACCACAGGAAGAGGAAGAAGAAAGGAAAATGCTGAAGAGAACTTTGAAAACAACAGTATCTCTCACCCTACCAAAAAAAAAAAAAAGGTACAAATGCAGACAGGCAGATACAGCTAATACTTCTAGTTTTGGATTTTCTACTAACATATTTCAAGAGGATTCCAGGCAGGATAGGTAAGCGTTCTGTTGGCAGTGTAACATTATTTTTCCAGTCCCCACGGTCAATGAATTTACTTCTCTAGAATGAGAATGCCAGGGGGTCAGGATTATGTTATTTTTCTTACTGATACAGAAAGCCAACTATGCTTCCGCTGTTTTTGGTCTCTAGAAGGGCACTTTTATGTTTTAGTCTGGCTTGTTTTGGTTTTCCTCCTTTGTCTGCAATCCCCAGTACCATTTCCTCATAAGAGATAACTACTCAAATGTTTTATATATGTAAACACACACGTATACATGTTTGTATCTATTGAATACATGTGATAGATTATATATACTATATATGTATATGTTTATATACCTAGCTATGTGTACGTAAACATATATAATAATTTTTGGTATCTTATATGTATATGGTTTTTAATACACATGTAGAGTATTGTGGTGTACATTTCTCACTTGTTTCCCACTCAGCTGGATATTTTCAGATTTATCATCGGATGCACATTGGTATCTCCAAGCCTTGCACATTTTCCTACTAATACAATCCCAGTTTGCCTCCAAGTCCTCCCTGTATAACTAATGCCACCATGAATATATTTGTCTACTCCCCCTTAAGGACTTGTGTCTTTGCGTCAGGAGTGTTGTCACTGGGCTCCAGGGTTTGTGGATATTGATTTACACTAAATTTTGCCAGATTGTTTACCAATTTAATTGCTAATTTTTGCCAGCAGGGCAAGAGATTACTTGTCTTTCCAAATCCTTGCCAATATGTGATGGTAGCCAGCATCTTAATGTTTGCCCTTTGGATGTAAAAGTGATAGTTTAGCCTAATTTTTCCCCTGCTGCATCTGCTCCTCCTCTGCACGGAGGCTACGGTTTAGTGGGTGCTCATACATGTCCACCAAACAATACATGTGACTGAAAGGCAAGACACTTCAATCTTAAATAGTATAGACACTTTTTAAAATATGAATTTAATGCACTTCAAGGATTTCAATATTCTGGAAAGTTAAATTTTTCTGAGCCAGCTTTTGGAGCTCTCTGGCAGAAAGGTTGAGTTTAGCAGAGGTCAGTTGCCATTTGGATCCAACATTTTATATGCTGTTGACTTTCTTAACATTTTACCATTTCTGCTGGGGATTTGTTTTCAATACATGAAATTGCTATGATTTAGTGTCAGGTTTATTTGCATGTGTAGAAGACACACTTTTTTCCTATTCCATGCCCTACTTTTCTGAGAAGTGACTCTTCCCATCCTCAGAAGCACAGCCATCCTGAAGGGTCGCTCTTTCTAATGAGGGGCGTCCTTCTGGCTATTGATAAACAGACAAGGTATGGGCACATAATCCAAGCAAAGTATCTCTGGGAGGGCCGGAGGTCTATAGCTGGACTTCATACTTTGGACTTTAAGGGAATAGACGGGACTAAAAAGCAGGGAGTAGCCCCAGAATTCCCTCTCTCGGTAGCTGACAGGAAGTAACAGAGAAGAAAGAGTGTTAGAGTATAGAGAGGAAATGGTGTGGGTCTCATGGACAACTCTTTGAATCTTCCAGTTAGGAGAGAGAAACTACTTCTGAGAACGTCTGGCAGTATCAATACAGCAAGACCAGGACAACAAATGTAGTGCTTTTTTCGTAGGAGGCTAACTCTGCATAGCTAAGTTCATAACAATTGCCACTCGGTAGAGTCTAAATTCCACGCTTGTATTTATGCTAAATGTTAAACGTTCTCACCTCTGACATTGTTATAAGGGCATGCTGATCAGCATCTACTAATTTAGCCATTAGCCAGAGGATCATCCACGAGGAAAGTCATTAATGCCTATGTGTGAACATGGGAAAGCTGAGTTGAAAGGATTTTAGCTCAGAGTTTCCTCGGGATGAATTAAATTAATTAAATTCTGCCCTAGGAGTTTAAAATCTAGACATCCAGTTTTAATTAGTCTCCATAGCAATGTGACTTTGGTGCAAGACACATGAATTAAGGAGCTACAGGTGTCCAAGTTCAGCAGAGCACTTGGGAAAGAGAAAACCAGCTTTGTAGAAAGAAAGCCCCGATACATTCATAGGCAATGGCAAATGTCTTGGCCAGTTTGTCAGGGGCCTAGGAGAATTGAAAGATCAGGAGAAAGAGGTTTTGGAGTAGAGGTATTTGGATGGATCCACAGGTGTAGTCACGTCGTATAGAGGTCTTTGTATCACAAGTTAATGCCACCAGAGAGCAAGTACTATTAAACAGAAATGGCCAAGTAGATGTAATGAACAAACCTACCGGTGACTCAACCTGCTATCCTCTGTCATCCACCACCCTGGTGCTGGCACAACAAGAATACAACAGGAGTAGCTAGTTATTTGGGCGTTGATGGAGGCTATGCACGTGGCCCCAAACATGAGCTCTCACTCACAAAAAGTTGGGTTAATTGCTGTCCCTGGCGAATGTCCCACTGTCAGCAGCAGAGACCATGCAAACTCTGCAGTACTGCATTATCCCCTCAAGAGACCAGTTCTCTATTTGACGACAAGTTAACCACATTGAATCTCTTCTACTGCGGAAGAAGCAATGATTCATTCCATTGACTGAAATAGGTACATGTTCTGGATAACAGGTTCCATTTCCTACCCTTAGTTTACCTTTGCTACCCTCAGATATTCCACTACCATTACTTCAGGGCTTGCACAGTATTTGAACCACCCACATAGGATCCCATGTACTGTTGTGGCAGACCATAGAATCCATTTTACAACAGTAAAAGAGAGGCAATGAGCATTTGACAGTGGGATCCAATCGTACAGCCTGTAAATTTTTGGCCTGATAGAATGGTAGAATAACCTGTTGAAAGCACAGATGAGGCACCAGATATAATGCCTTGTGAGGATTGAGAGCCATTGTAGATTCATATGTGCATTAATTTTATTTGGACTGTGTCCCCAACATATGTAAGACATAGGTCTAGGAACCAGAGTACGAAAGTGGAAATGGACACATTTATCATTCCTCCAGTTGTATAAAGAATAATTTATGATCTCCACACCCACAAATGTGGCTTTCTGGGTTTAGAGGTCTTCATTCCTCTAAACAGGAGGAGTGTTCCTACTAAGTGAAACAGCAAAAGTCCTATTTGAATTTAAGCTTTACCTGCTGCCTGTGTGTTTGGGGGCTCCTTAGCCTGAAACAATGGCACGCAGGAAGAGAAGTAAGGATGTTTGGCACAGAAGTGGTCCAAGAGACATTTCAGTGCCTCTTTTTACCCCCCTGCCCAGTTTTTATGATAAATGAAGGAGACCAGAGCTTACAGCCTGAGAATGGCATGGTGACCCTTCAGGGATAAGGATCCATGTCACACCACCAGGTGAGCCACCTTGACTGGTAGAGGTGCAGGCTGAGGGGCAGATGAATCTAGAATTGATAGACAAGGAAAAAGATAATGAGCAACAAGGTACCAGCCTTTGTGGGACAAGGACCTTTTTTGGCAGTAGGTGGCCCTCACAAACTTGCTTTTACATATTACATCAAGAGACCAGCCAGTATCCTGGAGGAGCATTGTGATCTGCATGATGCAAAGAGTAGAATGTGGCGGACTCTGCTCCATGTTTCCCAGCTCCAGAGTGCAGGATTAAAAGACCTATCCTCTAGATGCTGGGAGGGCAGCTGACTGACAGCCATAAACTGTTAACCCTCTGGAAATTGCCACAATTTAAAAAGAGCAATCTCATCAAGGTCATATCTGTGCCCCAGAGAAAGCCTGCATAGCATGATTGCTTGATGCAGGACTCTGCAACACCCTCACCCCAACTTGGGAGGATTAACAATAACAATTCCATCGTCAGAGCTCCCCGTGGGTTTGGCTGAGGACTTCAGTGTGACTGCATCATTGCCCAGCCTCTCCCTCTGCCCAGTGATGCTACTTTCCCTTTACAAGATTTAATCCTATGAGCACTCTAATAAAATTTCTACATGCTAATCTCAAAGTTTGAATCCCCAGGAACTGAATGTCTAATAGTAGCCATCAATCAATCAATCAATCAATCAAGTAAACAAACACATAATTAAATAAATCTTTAAGTGCTTTTTGACAATACATCAAAATCCCCAGTCTGCCAGTGAATGCTCACTTTCACATACTTAATTCAAAATATCTGCTATTTCAAAAAAAAACCTATCTAATATATAAAAATGTTATGGACTTTTCCTCTACAGAACTACCTCAAAGAGTCTTCTTAGCATTTTGTTATCTTTTGAAGTCAATTGTTGATATCTATGTAAAACAGAAAAGAGAGGGTTGGCAAAAAAACGAAGGTCTATTGAAATGTGTGACAGGAGCGTCCAACCCGCAGCCGACAGGCCACATAGGGCTCAGAATGGCTATGAATACAGCCCCACTCAAAACTGCACATTTACTTAAAACACTGTGTGATTTATTTTTGTGTGATTGTATCTCAATAATTTCAATATATGACCCAAGAAAACTCTTCTTCTTCCATTGTGGCCCAGAGACGCCAAAAACTTTGACACCCCTTCTGGATGATATATTTTCCCATACAATTTTGTAGCAGTTGTATGAGGTAGATATTGAACTCGTGTACACCTCCTTTATGTAGCTATCTCAAAGGTAGCTATATTGTGAAGGCAAAGAAACTTAAGTTTCAGACCTGTTAACTTGCATGGGCTCTTTCTGAGATTCTTGCCATGCCCATAACACTGTGCACTTGTTTGTATACATAAATTTTGGGAAGTATAGTGTTTAAAATTAGTTTTCTAAAAGAGGGATCCACAGACTATCCAACTTTTAGGCTCCACTGAATCTGCCTCTGGTGCTAATTTATTGCTGTAGATTCTTTGATATTGGCCCTGTGCTTGGTGCAAATTGGGCAGTGGCTTTAAGTGAGAGCCAACATTAATTTTACTTCACTGATTTTTCCTGTAATTTGATCAAAGTTTGGGGTGAAAGCTTCGTTTCTTTTATTGGGTTTGGATGGCTATTCCACTAGGACTTTCATTACTTTTCAGGACAGAAATACAGGGGCTTTTCATCATCAAGATTTCTAGGTTTTCAACCTCAGTTTTTTCAACCTCATCCCCGTGCTGGAGCACATTGATAGAATGTGAAGAAAGCTGGCCTATACAACAAAGAAATGCTTCCAATAACTTTCCTCTGACCTTTGGGGTGTGAGAGCAAGGCTTGACAGTGGTTCTCTGAGCATATTGGTCTTACCCCAGCTGAGAAACCGTTGCTTTCATCCAGATCTGTCTTCCAATGCTGTTTGCTGTGGGAGGCTTTATTTTCTGGCCCAAGAGTTCCCCCCGTCCCGTATCACTAGGGCATGTTGTCATTTTCACTTAAAGGGACAGCACTGATGGCAAGAGTAGTGATAAAAGATGATTTGAAATCTCTGAATGTCAAATAGATGGGTTTTTACATGTTACCAAAATTAATAATTTATATCACATTATTTTGAAGCAGCTGTACATTGGGCCTGCTATTGACCACTAGATGATCATGACTCTCATGAAAAATGTTGGTGAATCTGTAAAATAAAACTTTATTTTTATTTAAAATTAGGATTGGTCAGTGATTATTCAGGTTTTGAAAAGATGTAAAATAGCTCATCTGACACAGTAGGATGTTGTTTTATACATGCTCATTTTCAAAGCATGTAAATACGGTTTAACTAACTTGTTTGGAAACTTGTTTTTTGGAAGGGGAAGGGCACTTTGGGAGAACAATATCTCCTGAGTCCTTTGTCATAGATAATCTATGTATAGTTAATGTATGTCATAGATAATGTATTGCCAAACCCTGCTAGTTTTCTTCAGTTGCTATGATCACCTCACATTGGATCTGGGCTTAGCTCCATCATTTCTACCCACAGCTATGCTTTTAAAGGTCAGCTTGAGATAGACCGCAGTTTCTTCACCTGGTATCCATTGATCCTTGGTCCAAGAACAGACATCTAGGCTGTGGTATAATCCCTCAACTTGAATCTGAAACCATACATACCTGTGCATTTCTCTTACGTGTCTATGAAGCTGTTAATAATCTCCCATGAAAATATGTATATTAATTCATGGCTTAAGCAATATGAGGATAATTCATTAACTTTTTTCTGGAGACTAGGATGATTTGGTGTTAATGCCTAATTTTAGACACGGTTTTTTAGTTTACAGAAAAATAATTTTATCTCTTAAGCATATTTTAGTTGAAATTTAAACATTGATTATAATCACTATTTCTCACAGGAATGGTTAGCCTGAAAGGTTGTGCCCCTGTGAGGTGGGTAGAAACACATTCTCTCAGTGGGGAATACATTTGTCAACATAAATTTATCCCTTTAATCCACTCTAAATCAGGGAGTCTTAGCTTTTTGTTTTTAGACTTTGGAAGGCATAGTGTGTGTAGAAAGATGAGTGTGGCAAGGGTTAAGAAAACACACAACAAGAGTGAATCTCGCTGGAAAATACATTTTCTGTCTCACGTCTGCGTAGTCTTTATTACACTCACCCCAGAGGGAGACATTATTTTTGGACAGGGTCATTCTATGATCTTATCCCATACTCCAATCCCAATAAATTTTAATGACAAGAAATCCAAACACTTACCAAGACAAAACAAACTGCACGATGGAACAATGGAAATGGAGATTATATGAGAAAGCAAAAGTCCAACACACTCCTCTTGGTCAAATAGAGAAAAAAGTGGGTCCATTCAGTGAGATAAGCCTGTAGACTAAGACTAAATATTTGTAAGATATCCATTCTCTCCAAGTTAATTTGTCAATGTAATATAATCCCATTTAAAATACCAATAGAATGTTCTAGCTGGATGGATTCTAATTACTTTTAATTTAATAAAAGTAAAATAACATGACACACAATCATTTTCCCTGAGATGGGAAGGCTTCAGGCTTATCCTTCCAGTGTTATTATTATTTTTTAGGTATACCACCTTTATGCTTTATACTGTCTTTAGAATGCATCACTTCCGTAAAGCTTTTGGTAATTTCTCCCAAAGGGAAGTAATTTTTCTTTCTTTTTTTTTAATCTTATTTAGGCCTTTTAATTTGGTTCCTGTGATGACTTAGACCTCAGATAACTGGGTATCACTTAGATGCATTAGGCTTTGTAATAAAACTGTAAGCCAATATTTTTATTTTTGCCTATTATTATGTATTTGTTTGTTCTTACTATTTGTTTCTTTTTTGTAAATATTTTATTTTTATTTTTTTAATTTATTTTAATTGTTGCTCTTGTACAGTTTAGAACGGAAGTAATTTTTCTGCCATTCTTTGACCCCCATGAGCAATTTATCTGTACCTTGCTTTCAGCATGTACCATTTTTTTTCACCAAGGTTATATTTCTGTACATTTTACCTCCCTACTCTACTGCAAATTCCATATTGGTGGTGTCTCTGTTCCCAGCACAGTGTTCCTCATCTTCCTCACCAGTTCCAAGTGGGCTGCTGTCTCCCGAGAGCATTGGCTTTTCTTTAAGAATGTCCTCTTGTGGTTTTTACTTCCTAAGCTCTCGTCTGCGACAGGCCTTCTGTTAGATAGAACTTGTGCTTTCATCACGAGCATAAACATTTTCCAAAATCAGTCCCCAAAGGATGTTTCTCAGCTGATCTCAAGTGCCAAAACACAGAGGTGTGGTTTGCAGAGCATTCCCCTGGCTCCCTTGACTTGCAAAACTCTGCTGCCTTCCTGTGAAATAACCGGCTGTGCCAAGCAGGCAGAGCTCCCCACCAACTCCCCACAACTCCCCGCCCGCCAATGATATCAGTTTTCAGCAAGTCTCGCATTGTCATGAGGAAGGAGGGACTGTCTGTCATCCTGTTTCTCCTCCCAGATGAAGCCAGCCGTTTGTCCCCAGTGAGATGCCCCAGGGTGTTCTCTGCGGACTGGTGTGCTCAGTGTGGCGGGGAACAACGTGTGCTCATGCCTTGGTGACGACTTCTTCCTCCATATGATGTTCTCATCCCGTCGACCCTGTTCTTTTGCTGCCTCCCAATTCTGCTTGATAATTATTCAGCGTAGGTACATCTGGGAGCTGCTAATAAAGAAAAGAAAAATGCTTCTAAAAGTTTTTAATTTAGACAGGGAAGAAACTTGTCTATATTTGACAAAGTTTACTTATCAGAAATTTAATGTAAAAAAAGTTTTTTTTTTCATAATTGAAATTTGAGGGGAAAGGTATAATGGTAAATTAAGTTCTAGTTAATTAATTAAAATTTTTACTCATTTACTGCAGGAATTTCTATTGAGCCAACTCCATGTATAGAGTTACAGGAACTCATCTTCTGTAGGGGAAAGAATTTTGCCTTCTTTACCCCAGTGTATTTTGCCTCCTTAGTCATAGGTTAATGGACCATGTAGGCATCAAAATGTCAAGATTTGATATTCAGTGTCTAATATCATTCAACTGTAAAGAAAAGAGGATGCAATTGGAAATTAAGCAATTTGACACCAACATTGGTGCTTTTAATCATCATGCTATTCTGCCTCAAAATTTAAGAGTATAGAGTTTAAAGGAACAAAACAAATAATGAAAAACAAAAGATGAGAATAGATACAAGTGTGTGTATAATGGTAGTGAAAAAAAGCAAAAACTGAAGCCATACTTTAAAAGAGCAATAGAATAGTAACTTTTTTCATAATGGTTCTTGTCAGTTATTCAGCATAGGAGGCATGTGTGCACATTTCAAAGTAGAGTGGGAAAAGCCAGTGTAATGGGAGTAACCAAAGCAAGGTAAGAGAGAATGACGTTGGGAACAGAAGAGGAAAGGGGGCAGCATGTGGGCATCAAGGCTTACTTTCATGGTGGGTAAGTGGTAACTCTTCTAAGAGAGAATACCAACCAACATGAACAGAGTGAGTGATCAGTGTGAAGACAAACATATAAACATATCAAGTCACGGAGGACGAAAGATCGGTTAATTCACATTTCAGAGACCCAATAAAGGTCGAAGAGTTACTGCTTATGTTTTCTTCTAGGAGTTTTATGATTTAAGTCTTTAATCCATTTTGAGTTTATTTTTGTGCACGGTATAAAGTGATTTATTTTTTGCTTGTATCTGTCCAGTTTTCCCAACTGTATTGTTAGCTATAGGCATCATATTGTAAATACATTATATCCTTAGAAAGTATTTATCTTATAACCAAAATATTTTCAAAAAATGCATCATTGTTTATATTTCAATCTTCAGGTAATTTTTGTAGAGTAGCATTTCTTAAAATGCAGTGTGAAAGTCACCAGCATTGGGAACATGCAGGTGTTTTAAACACACACACACACATACACACACACACACACGCACATGCACGGTGACAATTCCTGGAGTACCCTTCTAGGTCTATTTAGTCCAGGCATCTGTGTTGGGAATTGAGAGATTGCATTTTAACTACAAAATCTGAAGAATCACCAACATTTTTAATTTAGGATTACAAAACATGTCTTCAGGAACAGGTTTATACAAGCTTAGGCACATTTTTGTGTATGTGAATATTTCTGTTTTTTTTTTTTTTTTTTTTTTTAAGTAGAAATGCTAGTTCCAACTCTCCCATGTCATTGTACAATAACAGAGGTGTCCTTCGTTTAAGTTCAAGCATGACCAGCTGGGAAAGTTCAGGCATCTACTTTGAGTTCATGGAAAATTGGCAGGAGAATGCTGAAGCCTGGAGGCTCTGGAGCAGAGGAAGGAAAGATAATTTTGAAACACCAGTTTTCAAAAAGAAATGCTTTTGCAAAGGTGGAGGATCACAGTGACTCATTTTATAATCGTTCACACATTACATCACCGTCAGATACTGTGGCCATGCAGGGCTTTAGTGATCTTAGCCTAAAGGTGCCTTCCGAGAACCGATCATTTAGCCTTGATCCCTGATGAATGATAGGTCTGCCTTAATTCACAGGTATCATCAAGTGAGAGCTTAGATTTCATTTCCAGAGTTGAAGAAAGAAGTTTACCTGGTTCAGGTAGGGCATAATTTCCCTCTGAGCTTCCAGTGCAGTCTCTGCAGTCTTCTGACCATAGTGGGGAGGAAAGATGGGATAAGAAGAGTTTCAGGGAAGGAGAGTGTGGGTGAGAGCTGCTGAGGATTCACACTGGACAAAGCACCTGGATTAGAACAACTGTAACTTACCAAACACACCCCACCTTGAAATCTGTGCCACCCGATGGCAAGCCTTTCTTCATCTAACCACTATCTCCAAAAGACATCCTAAGCTTCTATATACTATGAACTTAATCATTTTAGGTCTTATAAGAACACAACTTACTTTCACAGGATCACCTAAATCTATACCTTCTACAAACCATGTAACTCTCTCACTCCTGACTCCCCTCCCTGACTCTTGTTCTTTAATTTCAGAGTTTAAAACACATGTGCCTTCCAGGTGGCTCATGAATTTATCTAAATTAGAAACTGCAACATGAAACTATGTTTCCTTCCACTTAAAGGCTCAATGAGTCATGTTCTATTTCTCAATATTATTAAAATTATCTGAAATATCATTTGTCATCCTTTATCCTCAAAGACGATTCCGCCTGTGGCAATCAGTAAGAAAAAGGTGTTATATAATTGTTTTTCAGAAAAGGTGATGAGTTTCTGAAGATCTCTTCACACCTTCTCATCTTGAGATTTGCACTCAATAGAACTTTCTGGGCAAGCTACGGAGACTGTCCTATTTTCAAAAGATAACTTTTCAATATCATTATAAAAATTTAACCTACTCGTAAATTGAGGATACTGGGATGAAATTAATCCACGTACCCAACAAAAATCTATGCAATGATTCTTCTATTTATAGCTCTATTTAAGAAATTGATTATATAGTTAGCTCTGGCTGGTGTGGCTCAGTGGACTGAGCACCAACCTGCAGACCGAAAAGTCACCAGCTCAATTCCTGGTCAGAGATGTGCCTGGGTTGTGTGTGGGCCAGGTCCCCAGTTGGGGGCATGTGAGAGGCAACTCATCTATGTTTCTCTTGCATATGTTTCTCTCCCTGTCTTTCTACTTCCCTTCCCCTCTCTAAAATAAGTAAATAAATTCTTCAAAAAAGAAATTGATTATACAATCAATTCCACAACCTTGTTTTCAAAAAAGTATCAGATATTAGAGTAGATAAACATCAAAACAGAAAATTATATTGCTATTCACTAAGAGGAATAATAGAAAGATAACAGATAATTGTAAAGATATTAGGAATAGAAGGATATATAACCCAGAGTTAAGAGTAGCATTATTAAGAAAGATGTTATCAAGGCTAACAATCCATAAATTGAGTTGTGAAGGATAAAAAGAAATTAGCTAACAGGAAGGGTCTTTTCCAAGCAAGATACATATGCACCCATGTCAGAAATACACCTATGTAGAGGTGGGAGTAGACACAGGGAAAATGATGAGCCATTGGAAGCTACTGGAGTGAGTTATAAACCCGGAGAGGTAGGCAGGGGTTATGTCTTAGAGAACCCCACATGCTACTCAAAAGGCTTAACGTATATATGATAAATGATACAAAGTCATGGTGTTCTGAGAAAAAGCAAAAGTGGCACATTTATACTTGCATCTTAGTTTGAATGCAGTAATTGTGGGGAAGCAAACTAATGGCAGGCAGAACTGAGATAGATGAGGTTGGAGCTAAATCCATAAAATAAATGACAACATTTAATCTTTCATATTGGTATTCACACCATAGCACAAGCCTAGTATAGTGGCTCGTCATTATTTAAAATTCAATTTAGGAAAGTAGATTGCAATGGAAAAATAAATTTAAGCAATCATTTAATCATTTATAATTTAAGCTTCTATGGTTTGAGGGTGATAATACCTTCCTTAACTCACCCATGAGAATCAAAGAAGCCACGGTATAGACAGCACCTGTTCAGTGGCCACTAGCCCAGATAGTTGGAAGATACGGCAGAGTCAAGAGGGTAGGTGTCCTAGGAATGTAAATATTGGTTATAGCTCAGAAAGATCATAAAATACAGAAATAGAACACAAGGTTATTGTAAGAAGTCTCCGGACCACACTGTTTCAAGGAGAGCAGCCTATCCGTGAGATATTTGTACGTTAATGCCTTGTGTAAAACTTTACACATTGGACTTCTGTGTGAAAGTAAGTGGGTATTTACTTATATGGTAAAGTCAGTGTGGCCACAGGAAGAAAAGATAATGAGGCCTGAAAGGAGGATGTTTATTATACTCACAGTTCCTATGGAGCAGGTCATACATGCTAAGCGCCATGGGGAAGTGCCAGGACTTGGTCAGCTGGCAGAAGGCAGGAGTGGGGGGACTCCACAGGAAAGGCAAGCAGGCCAGGAAGGTAGTTTTAAGACTGGCTGGTTTCAATCATTCCAGCAGGTGTTGGACTATAGGGCGATCTCTGTTTGCCTGACACCTGGAACAGAGGGCAAGGAGACCTTGGCTTGGTGCGTGAGAGTCAGAGAGGAGGTAGTTGACACTGGAGATGCGGAACTGGTTGGTTTGTATACAAGAAAATTGTTGTCTGTTGAGCTCTCTATTAGCAAAGCCCTGGGAGAAGCAGTTTCTCCCCAGCCAGCAAACTTTTTAAAAATGTCAAAATACCACAAAAATACAGAAAATAAAAAAACATGGTTCTCATTTGTAGGAATACAGCCCATCTGTTGGACTTTTACGTATCAGTCTTTTATATGAAATTTTATGCATTATACTTCCATGTAAAATTTTTGTTGCATAAGGATTTATCCATTAAAGCAAAGAAGGAAAAAGGAAGTGAGGGAGGAAGGGAAGAAGGGTGGAGGAAGGAAGGAAGGAAGGAAGGAAGGAGAAAGGGAAGAGTGAGCAAAGAGAGAGGGAGGGAAGAACAGAATAATGAAACCAAAATAAGCCAAGACTCTTAAACCTCTTCATTAAAGTATTCCTTCAATAATTATCTTTGAGTAAAATCAATTTTATTAAATTTAGTTTAGTCATTCTCATCCCTCTTCCCCTGTCACCCACAAATATCTGGAAACATTGTTAGCTGTCACAACATGGGGGATATTTAGCATCGAGAGGGGAGAGGCCAGGGATGCTGCTACACATCTTGTAACGGGCAGGACAGCCGCTTGCAAACAAACATGTCTGGCCCACAATGGCAACAGTGCCAAGATTGGGAAACCCTGATCTAGATTAATATCATTGTAGAGAGGACAGCTGTTGGTCCTCCCCAATGGCAACTGAGAAACTAAGACTAAAATAAGGAATTATGAAAGTATTTATATATGTTAGAAAAAGCTTCATTTATAAAATGCATTTAGTCAAAATAAGAATTTATGTTTTACTTCAAATTATTTTACAAAATCTTTTGGAATCAGTGTCACATGATTTCTAAATTTCTAATCAGATCAGCCACATATTTAGCTGCTGCTCTTGTCTTTAGTTAAAAGCACAACTTCTAAAAAATTAAAGGAGAGAAGCAACCCAGGTCTGCTTTCTCTGTGAAATTGTATGCTTCTGAGAACCCAGCCCACCAACAGAGCACCTAACATCTTCTACATTATAAATGAACATCAGGGTCATAAAGCAAGAGGTGGGCACAGGAAGAATTAGGAAATCGACCATTTAATTGCTCGTTATAGATTGAAACGAGAAGATGGAAAGATTATCACTGGGCAACATGGCTTTGATTCTGCTATCATGGGAAGCAGTGTCTTAAGGCTAAAAAGTAAGCAGGAAAGTTGTAAACTTAAAAAAAATAGGCCATCTTCAACAAATACAGCCATTCTTGACATGTTCTGAGTCAGATGTAAAATACAAAAAGTGATCTGAAGGAAGCAAAGATGCCACTTTGGAAGAACATCCAATTGCAGTGAATTCAGTTAAGAAATGTGGTAGTGTAAATAAGTTGTGTAAAACTGAAAAAATTATGCAAGAATCTATATAAAAGTACTGATTTGGTGACTCAGCTGTGTAAATGTAAGGACAAGGTGTTTAAAATTTATAGTCAGAAATGTGTTCAAAATATGGCCAACTGCATGCATTTTGTAATTCCTTTGATGAGTTACCATGTTACATTTTTTTCCCTAATATAGTAGGTTGGGGTTGGTTTATTGCTTCTTTAATTTTTGACTCTATTACTTTGTTCAAAGTCTATATCCATCCTGGCAAATAGCGAGCACTGGGGGAAATCATTTAGATGAATTGAAATGACTTGCACTAGACTGTTGTCTTCCGATTATTTTTAATTTCCTCAAATAACCCATAAGCTTCTCATTTTTTCTACTCCCATGGGTTCAACTATCATCTATATGCTAATGACTCTTACAGTTTCATTTCTTTCTGGCTTAAATCACTATTTCTAGCTTCTTGTCATGGACCCAACACTTCCTCGGTTGTTCCATCTTAGCGAATGCCTTCTAAACTCCCAAGATGCTAATCTGTAAATCCTCTGTGATAATCCCCTGTTTATTGAAAGAAGAACTGAAACGTTCCATGTAAAAAGAATAGAAGCATGGCTCTTGGGTCTTGAGAATATGGATGCATCCAATCTCTACATGTGTTAATACGATGGTATACTGAGGATAAGCAGACACTGTGAGCAGGGGAAAGAATGAGATATAGTCAATTTCACTAACCCTTTTTATTCCTCTACCTTGTAAAGGTCATGATAAAAATTAGGCACATTAAAAATCTGTTGCATGCATGACTAAACTAGAACTCAGAAGCTCCAATCTCTTAGGCAAAAAAAATTTTTTAATGAAATAGACCATATAGTAAATATTTTAGAATTTGTGGACTTTATAATCTCTCTTACAACTATTTAACTCTGCCTTTGAAGGGCAAAAGCAGTCATAAAACACCACTGCCTTCCAAAGACTCGTTTAGAATAAAACTTGTATAAACTTCTACTCTCACATCTACCTACTTTGCAGTATTAACGTCTGCATCCTCTGTTTCCTCCCACTTTATAGTTGGCAAGGTGTCTGTACCCCTTGTTAACGCTAATCCCTTCCTCTGTGAGCTAGATCTTACTCACTTTTGCTCAAGTTTGCTGCTCTATCAATTACCCTCTCTCCTTTGTATCAAGTTTTCCATCTCCTGAATTAATGCTGTCATCACATGCGCTGTTGTTTCTCTGATTTTACTGCAAAGGAACGTGATTTTTCTTTTCCCCTCCTGGTATCGCCGCAACTCTCTGGTCTTTTTAAAGAAAAGTTCCCTGAAAAAATTATCCAGATTGGCTGCCTCCAGTTCCTCATCTTTTATTCTCTTCTAAATCCACCCCTCAAACGGAATTTTGCATTTGTTACTCCAGGACAAAAAATGACCCTTGTCAATGTCACCAGTGGCCTCCACATTGTAAATTCAACGGCCAATTCTCACGCCTTAACTTCTTTGACCTACCAAAACCATCTGATGCTGTTCACTATTCCTCTTCCTGAAGCATGCTTTCTGTGGTGTCCTGGACATCACGCTCTCCTTGCTTTCTCCCTGAAGGATTAACCTCTCATTCTTAGCCTCCTGTGCTTTTCCCTTCTCATCTCTTAAAATATTTAACAGCTGAGTGCTCCAAGGAACTTCCTTACATTTCATAACTTCTCTATCTTCACCCACTTTCTTGATGATCTCATCAAATTCTATGTCTTTAAGTAATTATCTACTTACTGATAGCTTCCAAATGTATATTTCTACCCAGGATCTCTCTTACACTGAAGATTTTTATAGTCCATATCTCCAGTTGTATGTCTAATTGAACCCCATACTGAACTGAATTTACGATTTCCTCTCATACCTCTACCCCACCAAAAAAAATTCTCCCATTCTTTCCCTCATTGTAATTTATATCGAGTCCATCATTCTACAAAACTTGGAATTATGTCGCCATTGACTCTTATTCTCCAATATCTCACATAGAATCAGTCATTATTACCGCTTAAATCTACACTCAAAAAATACATAATTCAACCACTTTCTACCACTAAAAATGCTTCTACTGGGGTCAGGTCATCATTCGTTCTCACCTGGATTACTGCAAATGTAGCCTACGTGGACTGCTTGTTCTGGCCCCTTTCCTCACCCAGGCGCAGCCTAGAGAACACAGCTTAAGTGATCCCTCTGAAGCTAAAGTACAGGAGAATTTAACTATCATCCCCGAAAATTCGTGCCTCTTCGTAATGCTTTCCTCTTGCCTCTCCCCTCAGTTCTACCTCCACCTGCCATCCCCAGGCAAACACTGGTCTGCTTTTTGGTCATTATGTATTTCATATTATCTAGGAGTTTTATAAATATAATCATACAGTATGAACTCCTTTTTTACTACTTTTGTTTTTTTGATTCAGCATAATTACTGGGACATTTTAAAATATTTTATATGCATGAATATTTCATTTCTTATTATTGCTGACTAGTATATTTCATTATGTGGATATGCCACTTTATTTATTCATTTATAATTAGCATGTGACTTGTCTTCAGTTTCTGGCTATTAAAAATAAGACTGGTACAAATATTCATGTACAGGTTGTATGGGTATATGCTTTTATTTGTCTTAAGTAAATATACAAGATGGAATGTGGTACTATATGGTAGGTATATACTTAAATTTTAAGAAACTACCAAACTGGTTTCTAAAATAGTTTACATTTTCCATTTTCACCAGTGTTTATGCATGTTTCAGTTTTTACACATTTTTGTTGACACTTTGTAGACTCAGTCTTTTGAATGTTAATAATGTTTAATGGTAACTCAGCATGGATTTATTTTGTTTTTCTCTGATGACTAATGATATTGAGTATTTTTGCACATGCTAAATTGCTATTGCCATATGTGTTTTGGTGAAGGGTCTGTTTGTATGTTTTGCCTATTTTTTAAAATATTTTATTGGTTATGCTATTACAGTTGTCCCACTTTTTCCCCTTCAGTCCCCTCCACCCAGCCCAGCCCCCACTTCCGTTGTCAGTACCCACACCATTGTCCCTGTCCATGGCTCATGCATATATGTTATTTGACTAATCCTTTCACTTTCTTTCAATTGGTCCCCATCCTCCCCCTCTCCTCTTATAGCTATCAGTCTATTCCATGATTCTATGCCTCCAGTTTTATTTTACTTACTAGTCATTTTGTTCATTAGATTCCACATATATGTGAGGTCATATGGTGTTTTTCTTTCACGGACTGGATTATTTCACTTACCATAATAGTCTCCAGTTTCATCCATGCTGTTGCAAAAGGCACCAATTCCTTCTTTTTTCTACTGCATAACATTCCATTATGTAAATGTACCACAGAGGTTTTTTTATTCATTCATTTACTGATGGGCATTTAGGCTGTTTCCAAATCTTGGCTATTGTAAATAATGATGCTGTGAACATTGGGGTACATAAAGTCTCTTGAATTGGTTTTCAGCACTGTTAGGGTATATTCCCAGAAATAGAATCACTGGGTCAAAAGACAGTTCCATTTTTAATTTTTTGAGGGTGTTTCATAATGCTTTCTATGGTGGCTGCACCAGTCTGCATTGCTAACAACAGTACACGAAGTTTCTCTTTTCTCCACATCCTCACCAACACTTGTTTGTTGATTTATTAATGATGACCATTTCACCAGGTATGAGGTGATATCTCATTGTGGTTTTAATTTGCATCTCTCTGATGGCTAGTGATGGGGAGCATTTTTTTGTATGTCTATGGGCCCTCTGTATGTCCTCCTTCGAGAAGTGTTTGTTCAGGTCCTTTGCCCATTTAATTGGATTGTTTGTCTTCATGGTGTTGAGTTGTGTAAGTTTTTATATATTTTGGAGATTAAACCCTTGTCCAATGTATCATTGGCAAATATGTTCTCCCATTCAGTCGGTTCCTTTTTCATATTGATGGTGGTTTCTTTAGCCATGCAGAAGATTTTTAATTTGGTGTAGTCCCATTTGTTTATTTTCCCTTTGTTTCCCTTGCCCTACAAGATATATTGGCAAAAATACTGCTACATGAGATATCTGAAATTTTAATGCCTGTGTGTTCCTCTAGGATTTTTATGGGAATGTGACTTATATTTAAGTCTTTTATCCATTTTGAGTTTATTCTGGTGTATGGTGTGAATTGGTGATCTAGTTTCATTTTTTTCCATGTACCCATCCAGTTCTCCCAACACCATTTATTAAAGAGACAGTCTTTATTTTACTGTGTGCTCTTGCCTTCCTTTATCAAATATTAATTGACCATAAAAACATGGGTTTATTTCTGGGCTTTCTATTCTGTTCCATTGATCTGTGTGTCTGTTCCTATGCCAGTTCCAGGCTGTTTTGATCACAGTGACATACAATCTTCCAAAGCTGAATCAAGAGGAAACAGAAAGCTTGAATAGACTGATAACAACTAGTGAAATGGAAGCAGTGATCAAAAAAACTCCCGGCACACAAAAGCCCTGGCGCAGATGGCTTCACAGGCAAATTTTACCAAAAATTCAAGTAAGAACTAACACCTATCCTTCTCAAACTATTCCAAATAATTCAAGAAGAGGGAAGACTTCAACACTCTTTTTACGAGGCCAGTATTATCCTAATTCCAAAACCAGATAAAGATACAAAAAAAGAAAGAAAATTACAGGCCAATATTCCTGGTGAACATAGATACTGATACTAAAATGCTCAAGAAGATGTTAGCAAATGAGATATAGCAATACATTAAAAAGATCATACACTATGTTCAAGTGGGATTTACTCCAGGGTTGCAAGGATGGTACAATATTTGCAAATCAATAAATGTGAAACATCACATAAACAAAATAAAAGACAAATATCACATGATCATATCAATAGATGCAGAAAAACATTTGATAAAATTCAGCACCATTCATGTTAAAAACACTCAGCAAAGTGGGAAAAGAAGGAGCATACCTCAACATAATAAAGGCCTACAGCCAACAAGAAACCTACAGCCAACATCAAACTCAATGGGCAAAAACTAAAAGCATTTCTTTTAAGATCAGGAACAAGACAAGGGTGTCGCCTCTCACTACTTTTATTCAATATAGTACTGGAAGTCCTAGCCACAGTGATTAGACAAGAAGAAATAAAGGACATTCAGATTGGAGAGGAGAAAGTTAATCTGTCATTTTTTGCAGCTACGATATTGTACATAGAAAACAGTACAGGCTCCACCAAAAAACTACTTGACCTAACAAATGAATTTGGCAAAGTGGCAGGATACAAAATCAGTGTTCAGAAACCAATGGCATTTTTACACACCAATATGAAACATCAGAAATAGAAACCGAGGAGGGAAATCCCATTTACTGTTGCACCAAAAATTAAAGTACGTAGGAATAAATTTAACCAAGGAGGTAAAAAACCTGTACTAGAAAAGTTATAAGACAAGAAATTGAGAGAGATACATATAAGTGGAAGCATATATTGTGCTCATGGTTGGAAGAACTAACATCATTAAAATGTCCACACTACCCAAAGCAACCTATAGATTCAACACAATTCCTATTAAAATGCCAATGGAATATTTCACAGATCTAGAACAAATATTTCAAAAATTTATATGGATCCCAAAAAGACCCTGAATAGCCTGAGTGATCTTAAGATAGAAGAACAAAGTTAGAGGGATCACAATATCTGATATCAAACTATACTACAAGTCCACTGTAATTTTTGCCTATTATTTTTAATGGCATTGTTTCCTTATTGAGTTACAGGATTTCCTGATGCAAGTCAGTTATGATATTTGATTTGTACATATTTTCTCCTTGCCTGTGATTAGTCTCTTTATTCTTTTAACAGTGTCTTTTGAATGGTAGAAACTTTTAATTTTAATGAATTACCAAGATTATCTGTATGGGAGTATGTGTTTATGGTCCTTGCTTTGGGGGTTATACTTGTAAAATATTTACGTAACCATCTAAGGTTACAAAGATTTCTCCCATGTTTTTTTTCTCCCAAAAACTTCTAGAAGTTTTGTCATTTTGAGTTTCACAATCAGTACTGTAATTTATTTTAAGTGTTGTATATATTGCAAGTTATGAACAAGTTACTGTTTTTGCAAATGGTTCCTTAGTCATTTCAGTAACATTTATGGAAAAGATTGATCTCTTTAACCTTTGTGCTTATTCAAAATCAGTTCTTCAAAAGCGTGAGTTTATTCTACACTCCCCTTTCTGTTTCATTTGTTTGCCTTTCGTTTCTTTGTCTTTCACCAATGCCACACAGACTCTCCAGAGCTTTCTGTGTAGCTATCATGTCTCTGATAGTTTGCTCTGGAAATACCAGCACTTTGGTCTTCATGGACTCAACACACTCTCCTTAATTAAAACAGTTCTCTGGGTTCTGACTGGGTTCCTGCTCCCTGCACTGAGGCTTGATGATTTTCTCAAGGCAATAAGCTTGATACTCATTTGGTTCTCATCTTCCAAGGATCATCAACCTTTGTCTATTGCTTTCTGACGTCTTCAGTTTTTTGGTTTGTTGTATTTGTTTAGAATATTTGCTTGTTTCAGGTAGCAGGGTAAATCCTTTGCTTGTTATTCCCACTTGGCCAGAAGCCAAATTTATTGTTCTTGAGCCCCATTTACTATACTATCACAAGCAATCAATAATAATAATTGTTTAAAACTTATTCCAAACTGCATAGAATGATAGAAAGGTAAAGTGTTAATTGCTTAATGGATATACACTTTAAGAATATCACATATGGCCCTGACTTGTGTGGCTCACACACTGGCCTGTGAACCAAGGGGTCACTGGTTTGATTTCCAGTCAGGGCACTTGCCTGGGTTACAGGCCAGATCCCTGGTCAGGGTTGCATGAGAGGCAACCACATTGATGTTTCTCTCCCCCTCTTTCTCCCTCCCTTCCCCTCTCTCTAAAAATAAATATAATTTTTTAAAAAGAATATCATATATGTAGAGAATCAGAAGATTCATGGGATAAATAAAAGAAATGTGTGCACATTGGCTTCTATATAGCATATAATAAGTTAGAGGATGCCGCTTGGGCTGTTGGAAGAAAACACATTATTTAGTCTACATGAGTTCAAGCTGATAGGTTTCGACTACTTTAACAATGAAATTATTTTGGCAGTTGATTAGTCTGTTCATTGTTATGAAATGTATTGTGCAATTGTCCTTAAAGCCTAGACTGGTGACATGCTGGTGTATCTCACTTGTCACTCTCACTTGAGAACTTGGATGGGCACCATGATGTTTCCTGGTTACAGGCTTGTTATTGAGTTGCATTTCTCTCCAGTAGAGAGGGAACTATAATATTGAATTGGAGAAGTCAGCCAAGGCAGAGGAAAGTTTTCTTCTCACATGGCCTGATGATGGGAAGCTCCCCCAAAATAGCTTCAGGGCCAGCATGGAGACAGTCAATCCCCCATTCAGCTCTAACATCTTACATCAAGTATAAGAACATAGATTCCTAATTGGCTTAATAGCTATTGTGAAGGTCAATACTTTTCTATATATAACCTATATGAGGTCTGTCCAGAAGGTATCCAGAAGGTATGTAATATAAAACATAGAGACATTTATTGGAGAAGATACAAGATACAAGAAACATTGTACATAGGATATTGACATCTCAGTCTCCTTCAAAGCAGGCACCTTGGGACCTCACACAGTTTGCCCAATCTCCATCAGCTGCTCTTCCATATTTTCCTGAATCTCATCAATGGTCTGAAATCTCTTCCCCTTCAAAGGTGATTTTAGTTTTGGGAAAAGTTGAAAGTTGCAAGGCACCAAATCTGGGCTATAGGGGGGCTGAGTCACTTGGTGTGATCTGATGTTTCACAGAAAAACCCTGTATGAGATGTGATGCATGATTGTGTGCATTGTCACAATGAAGCTGCCAATCACCAGGTGCCCATAGCTGCACTCTTCTGAATCATCCAAATAATTTCCATGGAGGAATGTTCAAGCTCAACACAAAATCTGATGCAGATTCATTGCTCTACTCTCTCAGTCATTTTGAATGCAGTGGCCACACAGTGCACATGCTCACTCAATAGTGTCTACCACCCCCACTGACTAGTACAGTGAAGTCATTGTTCACACATGTGCACTCCAGTCCATTCTCCTTGGCTGCCAGGTTGCACCTATGTTGTATAAACCATTCTTGTTGTATTAACAATGGCTGGACTTTTAATATATGCATGAGGTGATTAGGAATTATTTTGCTCAAAATGTGCTAAAGAAAAAATGTAAGTTTTTCCAGTCAACTCCAGGAACAAATGCTTAATTTCTCTACCTTTGCTTTTTTCTCTCACCCAATCTCAGTCCTAATAATAACTCTTCAAATAAAAAGAAATAGTCTACTTTGTCCCAACCACTATGCTAAGTATTAAGGAAATAGACAACATTTAGGTAGCATGTGCCAGAATTTTAAGAACTTATAAAAAGTTTTATTATACCTAAAACCAATATACAAACTTTATCCAATTACTTTCTGTCCCAAACAATCAAGAACAAGTAGAAAAAATCATATAATAAGTATGGTTTTAATTTTCTTATAACTTTTATTCAAGTTCATCCACAATGTTTTTGTGGGGGGTTGACTTTAGTCAAGGGGATTGATTTCAGTATAAGTAATTAAATCTGGTTGAATTCCCCAGGATCCACTGAGAATAGCTTGACATCATAGAACAATGCCTGAACTGGGATGAGAAGGATTGCTTTTGTCTCAAATAAAGGCACTCACTAGCTAAATGAGTTTAAGGAATTTTCTCAATCTTGGAGCCTCATTTCTTGTAACTAGACATTCAAACAACATTGGCAGGGCAAAATAAGTATGTGAATATTTTTATAAACTGTCAATATTTAGAAAAAGTAAGGGACCATGCCATATAGGCATACTTATTATCCACCCCAAATACTTCTATAGAATAAAGTTGATATGGGGAGTGAATGTCCAGTCAAGGACTACATTTCTTCAGCTGCATTGTATCTACATGGGACCTTAAAGTCCTCAATGAGTAGTGAGCAGGAGTGATGTCAGTTCCAGGCTCAGGTAATTAAGAAACAGTGTGTCCTATCTTTGATCACTTTTCTTGCCTTTCAACTGGGTACAAAATACCCTTGGAATCTAGGTAGTGATACAGCCATTCTCTGGATCTCTAATTTACCACTCAAGAAGCACCAGCTACTTGGCAGGTAGTGAGCACATTGGATTATATAATAAAAAATAATTTCTAATTTTTAAAGAGATATGGAGTGTATTTACTATAATCAGAGTTACCTAATTAATACAGTCTATAAACTTTTGGTTCTAGATAAGAGGGAGCAACAGGAGATAACTTTATCCCCACCTGAAATGATGAAATATGTATGGCATAGTTTGTAAAACACTGAATTTCAATCACTGAAGAGACGAATCTCTGAGAGAGGGGAAAGAAATAAGGTAACCATAAGATTACCTACCACGGCATAATGCCTTGAGAGAATTTCCAGATTACAGTGTAAAAAACCCAATATTGCACTGAACTCTCTGAGATGAGATGGAGTTAAGAGCTTTGGAAGACTAAGCAGCAGAGTTCACATGACAAGCTGTCAGAAAAAAAGAGCTACATGGGAGGTGAACCCAGGAGAACTAAAGAGGATGTCCCCTTCCAAATTCAACAGCATTCAGCTGAATATGGTCCAGCACTTGTGTATGAGGGGAGGGAAAGAACCACCTGAAAGAATTAGAGGTAAAGGTAACCAGTGATCAAAAAGTCAGCAATAGTGCCTGCTGCCACCAACCAGACTGGAAACAAACAAACAATCAACCAAACAAACAAACATACATCACAATTCACACACTGTTGAATAGAATACACGGAAGTATCATATTTACCCCTTACAAATCTTAAAAGCAAGATCTGACAGTATCAAACTATTTCCAAGCAGCTTAATTACATCCCAGAGCAAAACTCAAAACTGTAAAATGCAATCAGAAATAAAAAAAAAAAAAATCCAGCACCAAACATGCTAAAATTCACAATATCCAACATCCAATTTAAAAGTATATACATATACACATATACATACCTACAAGGCCTGCAAAAAAAACTGGGAAAATGTACCCCCCAAAAAGAAAAATTCAATCAAATGAAATGCCTTAGGACAGGCAGGTAGATGTTAGAATTAGCAGATAAAGACATTAAAACTTTAGTATTGTTAGCATAGGTAGCTAGATATTAATAAAAGTAGCAAAGGGAATCAGACATTAAGAAGACTGATCTACTTTGAAGCTACAGCATCACACGCTTCTCAGAGGATCACAGCATTGCCTGGCCAAGGGAATTGATACCCTTCCCTCTGCCATATAAGGAGAAAGAACCAGCTTTCCAGTCTTCCTGGGGTACAACTGGTCCATTCGCCCAGATATGAGGGGGGAGGATTAGAACAATAAAGGGGAGGTAAGCACATGTACAGTAAAAGCCAAGATGGTAACCATAAAGGCCTGTCTGTCTGGCCTGGGAGAAGGATCGGACTGAAAAAGGGACATAGAACCCCAGAAGATCTAGGGAATGGATTGGTTAAAGTGAGAAACAAGCAGAAGCCCACGAAAGATTGGGAAGTTGATGGGTTAATTTGAAAAACACCTAGTCCTTCACAAGCCCAAGGTAATATAATCAGCTTGACAAAGAGCACACTCTCTCTCTCCCTCAGTAACACACACACTTGCCTGTGCACTCATGTGTTCTCTCTCCTTAGCAGCCATGTGAACCTAGCAACCAGGTGGCCAGAAGCCACAGGACTCCAAAGACAGGCTCCAAAGACAAGTATGAGCATGGGTACAGCTAGCAGAGCCAGTTGGAGCACAGCTGGGAACATACTAAGCTGGCAAAAGAACAGGAACCGAACTGGCCTGAACCAATGACACAGAGTTTATGAACACTGGCCTTTGTTCTGGGCCTGATGAAGACATTTTGGACTTTTTACATGGTGGGATGGACAGAGATGGGACATCAGGAACCTGGGTGCAGCTTTCTATTTCCACTCCAATAAATCTTACCACTAGACCTCAGTCCTCCCTTGAGGGTCCCCCAAATACTTTTCTTGTGATGCCCCAGGGACCCCATTTCCACTGGCAACAATATCACAATATTCCATATGTTCAAAAATTAAATAGAGGTATGGATGATTTAGAAGAAAAAAACAAACTGAAATTCTACAATACTAATGGAAAATTAAAATTAAAGAGCTGAAAACTGCACTAGATGAGATTAAGGGTGGGTTTAAACATTGCAAAAAGAAAGACTAGTGAACCTGAAGACACAACATAGAAACAATTCATAATTTAAAAACACTCAGAAAAAAATATATAAAAAATGAATAAAATATCGGCAAGTTCTGGCACATTTTCAAACTACTCCCAACCCCACTTCAGGATACCAGTTGCAAGTCCAGTCTATTACCTGTACTTCTAACTCACTGGCTATAAACCAGAGGTTCCCACAATCTCCTCCTTGGGTACAACTGATTTGCTAAAGCAGCTCACAGAACTCAGAGATTTACTTACTAGGTTACTGGTTTATCATGAAGGGCATAACTCAGAAACAGCCAGATGGAAGTGATGCATGAGTCAAGGCATGAGGAAGGGTGTGGAGCGTTCATGCCCTTTGCAGATGTACCACTCTCCCAGCACTTCCACATTTTACCAGCCTGGAAGCTCTCCAGCCTTGCACTTTTGGATATTTATGAGCATTTCATTACATAGTTATGACTGATGGAATCATTGGCTTTGGGGGATTGACTCAATCTCTAGTCCCTCTCCTCTCCCAAAAGGTTAGGAGGGAGGTACTGAAAGATCCAACACTGTAATCACTAGTTGGCTTGCCTGGCAAGCACCCCATCCTTAGATTATCTAAGGACTTTGCGAAAGTAGCTTTATTACATAACAAAAGACACCTTTATTATGCTCTTATTATGAGAAGTACAAGGGTTCCAGGAGCTCTGTGCCAGGAAGAGGGTTAAAGATCAAATATATATTTCTTATCATCAAATTATCACACAGAGTGAAAGGAACCAGATTTTTAAACAGATATATGCTATATTATTTATATACATTAAATTCTAGAAAATCCAAAGTAATATAGAAAGACAAATAGTAGATCTGTGGTTACTTTAGAAGGAGGGGAGTGGAAGGAGCAAAGGGAATAAAATTTATAAGGATGGTGATGGATTTGTTTATTTTTTTATTGTACTGATGGTTTTGTGGGAGTCTACATGCCAAAATTCATCAAACTGCACACTGAAATACAAGCAGTACATAATGTCCATTATAGCTCAATAAAGCTGTTGAAAATACAGACTGTGATGATAATCATCAGTACAATATATCCCTAATATCTGCCATTTATAGGGCTTACCCTGGACAATTAGAAAAGCAGAATTGCTCTTTTTGACCTCTCTCCAACATGTTGTCCAGTTTCTAAATTTTTTTCATTCTACTCTTTTTTAAGTCTTACAGGACTCATGTCTTTATATTACACTGCTCAAGTCACAAAGAATGGAGGAAAAGACAAAAGTAAGTGTTGCTTAGAGTGAGGTATTTAACATGAGGTCCTTAAGACCTATTTACTCTGAGCTGTGACTTGGTTACTCTTCTAGGAGGCATTTCCATTTTAAATGGAAACCAGAGAAGGCTTACTTAGCATAAAGCAATTCATTACACATAGTAAAAATGATGGGTAGTATTACATCTTAGTAGAATGTGGGCTGATTGGGGGAAAGAGGTCACTAGGGGTCACTTTCATTGATCAACAAATAACATATTCTTTTCTAAAGTTGGCTTTGAGTCTTAGTAATAATAATGACTTATATTTGTATAGGGCATCAGTGATTACAAAAAGCTTTCATATTTATTATCTCATTCAAGCATGCAAAGGCCTTTGGAGGTAAGTTGGCTCCAACTGATGGATGATAAAGTTGACAGTTAAGGCAGTTTGACAACTTGCTTTCTATTCAAAGGCAGGAGTGGAATTTGAACCAAAATAATTTGACTCCCTGTTCAACAATCCGTCCTTGAAACAGAGCTGCATCCAGTTTAACTGAAAATTCCTTGAGAGCAATGTACTTCTCCCTCATCTTAGCTTCCCCAAATCCTTCCTGAAGCAATCAACAGCATTGCTCAACTTATGGATCAGAATGTTGGCATTTTAAATAAACATTTAATTTCAGGCTGTGGAAATGAAGATGAGACCCTGCAAAGTAATAAAATGGCTTACAGAGAGTAAAATGCTATTGATCCTTGGTCTAAACCACTAGAATTCATGTTGGATTTCTTGTCCCAGGAGAGGACAGCACAGAGCAGTGTATGTATACGATCAAGGACTGTAATCTTATTCCAACATTCATGATTTCCTCTGAATGTGGATTAGCTTAAGAATTTGTTTACACAGCTAGTCATCATGCTCTTTGCTGCCTTCTCTGAGTATTCAAACCCCCTCAGTGTCTTGTTCACCATAGAACAAAACTTCTGTGCTGGAGATTGTGGGACTTATTGTGGGAGTAGAAAAAAAGGAAAAGAAATGTCCTTTACTTAAAGAGACTACCAATCTAACTTGGAAGGAAAGATTAACAAATTGTTAAAAACAAATAAATTACCTCTTCCATGCATCTGTAGATACTAAAAATTTAGTATAATCTTACTATTTCATGGAATTCTTAAATAAAACTCAAAAGTTACCTATTATAATCACTTTTTTCTAAATCAGAGATCTGATTGATAATAAATGGCCTCAGAAAACGCAGCTAGAAAATAAGGACTGAATTTAAATTCTAATACAACTTCAAAATCATTATCTCTTCACTAAGCCAAAATGAAAGGTAAGCACTCATACATGTATATCTATTGGTTTATAGGAAAAGTGCCAAAGTAATTAAAAGGAAAAGCATAATCTGTTTAGTAAATCCTACTCAAACAATTATACATCCACATGAATAAAATAAACTTCAGAACTTGCCTCACACCATCCCTTCACAGTTACACCTTTTCTATTGAAGAAAGCTTCTGTGACTTTGGATTAGGCAAAGATTTCTTAAACAGGACTCAAAGAAAACCTGGACAAGAAAAATAAAGATAAACTGGACTTGTCAATGTAATAAACATCCAAACATATAGAGAATTTTTATGAGTTTATTTGAGCCAAACTGATGACAATTTCCGGGAAGCAAAATCTCAATGAACTGAGAAAATGCTCCAGAGAATGGCAGTTTTGTAGTTTATTTAATACATTATAATCAAAGGAGGAGGCATAAGGAAGGTTACATAAATTTCACTGGTGATAGATTAGGGAGGCAGAAGAAAGTAAAGCATATATTTTCAGGAATCAATAATAAGATGAACAATCCAGTTTTAAATGGGTGAAATGTTTGAACAATCCAACCCAAAATGGGTGAAATATTTGAACAGACATGTCACCAAAGGAGATGTAGAGACAGCAGGAAGCAATGTTTGACATTCTTAGTCATTAGGAAAATGCAAGTTAAAACCACAATGATGTGTCACTATGTATTTACTAGATACCTAGAATTTTAAAAAAACACTGGCAATACCAACTTTGGTTATGTGATGCAACTGAAACACTCATACATTGTTAATTATAATGTAAAATGGTGCAGGTCCTTTTGAAAAACAGTTGCCATTTTGACATATTGTTTAACATATGTAAACAATTATACCTTATAATCCAGAAATTTCACTTAGCATTATTATCCAAGAACAGTGAAAACATTCTTTACATAAAGATCTTGTGCAAATATTTATATAAACTGATTTATAACAGTTAAATATTAAAATAAATACAAAGGTCCAATGACTTCGTAAACATATAAACAAATTGTGGTACATCCATATGGTGGAATGCTTACTTAGCCATTAAAATAAATGAACTACTGATACATGAAACACTATAGATGGATTTCAAAGGCATTATGCTAGAAAGCATAAATTATAGGGTTTCTTTTAAATAAAATTCTGAAAAAGGTAAAACTACAGAGACAGTGTCTACTTCCTGAGAACCTGGGCAGGAACCTATGTCATAGATCAAATCAAAAATTAAGTATTCATAAGTACCATTTAAATTTTTGCACATTTTAAAAGACATTTTAATACACTAGAATGGTAAAGCTAATCTGAATTTACCATCTTTTCCATACAATTGTCAAGAGATTTCATAAAGTAGTAAGTCATTACATGACTTATAAGCTAATACTAGGAAAAATTGGTCAAAATAGCTGAACATGTATATATTCACTTATAAACCATTCTAGAGTTTACTGATGTGCAAAGCATTTTATAGGTATGGTAGGAGATACTAAGAATTATATAGCTCCATCAGAATCCTCAAAAAATAATAATCATCCACAGAGTTAATGTGAGTTTATTTTTATTTTAAAAGATTTTTAAGTATGAGGCGAGAGGAAATAAGAGACAAATTAGAGGCATGGGCAAAGTAGGTTTGAAATGCTCAGCTTCAACAGGTTAGTATTGGGGCAGGTCCCTAAAGGAGCTGACAGTTGAAGTAAGCCTTGAACAATAAGTAAGAACTGGACAGATGACATACGTGATGAGAGAGGTGTCAAAGTGGGAAACAGTGTACGTAAAAGAACACAGATGACTGTTTACAGGAGAATGAGGTGGCTTATCTGCTTGTTCGAACATTCCTCCTGGGAAAGGGAAAGGGCACTGGGCCTTCGTTAGATTAGGCTGGAGACCCTAAAGGCCAGACGTGGGCACAAGAGTAAAAGCAGATGTAACCTAATCCTCCAGCTGGAAATCAAATCAGGAAAATCTTCCAGGCAGAGTCCAAGGTAGGCATCCTGCCAGGGACTGAGAGTCTGAACAAAGCACCAATGTATTCTGGTCTGAAGGACCAAAATCAGGGGACAGGAAACCGAACAGAAATCAGAGAGAGAAAATGGCAAGAAAGTTTATAGCAGTAAATAAGTTGGATCTGGAGAAGTTCCTTCAGAGTCTGGGGATACCTGAAGGTCAGATCTTTTTATAAGACATGGCTGCCTTGCCCTATTGTAAGAACACAAGTATTGAGAACATTCCACTGGTTCTGGTAAAGAGACAGTTCACAATAGAGAGGCATGGGAGACACAAATTACAAATGTCATTTGTCAAATCTACTTCTGTCTGTATTCTGATGAATTTAAATAATGCCTAAATGTAAGTTTTTATGGTGGTAATTCATGCGTTGACATGGTAGTCTTCTATTAATAATCAAAATAATTTTCCAAAAAGTTTCTGTCTCTCGCATCCTATAATAATAACTGATTTCACATAGTCAGCACAGTGAGAGAATCAGTGAGGCAAGCAGTGGCCTGGGGAAGGGAAAGAAGTTGGCTTGAGCTGTGCTGACTTGGCCCTGTATTTTATTTCTTAAGCTTTAAGACTGATGTTGAGATGATTGAATGGTGGGTGCCAATGGGTGTTTCTCACTTGCTTCCTGGAATACTGCTGGCTGCTTTGTCCCCTTGCTTTTTGGGGCAACTGCATGAATACATTACTTTCTTAAATTATTTATTCACTCAGTAAACATTTATTAAATACCAACCATATTCCTGGCATTATTACATGTTCTGAGGCGGGGGGTACTATGGGAGCAGTCTGGTGGGACTTGAAACTAGAAGACAAAAGTGAGTATGACACTATTCCCACCTTAAAATGCCAACAATAAACTGTATGTAGAAGGTAAAATATGTCTGTTGAATGTGCTGGAGTCTTACCTGTGCTCCAAGGAGAGGGATTATATCATGAGCCATCTATTAACAAAATGATAAAAACCCTGTTGTAAAACACACTATTACAAGTTAGGATTCTCATAATACATCCTAGGAAGTGGTATGGTATTTTCCATTCTTCCACCAGGACAGTTTGTAGTTAGACTCCAAAACAATCAAAGCAGGTGAGGATCAATTTCTAAAAATTATCTTATCCATTCAAGTGTTAAAAGCATGTTGAGAAAATACTTGGTGTCAAGAATTCTAAAGGATGACAATATGAATGAAGTCGAGGTTATAAAGATGAATGAGACTTAGCCTCAGAGACTAATTCATTTCTTCAACCAGCGTTAATTTGTTGGCCTCCTGCAAAGTATCAAGTTTTGCACTGGGAGATACTTCCATCATGATCTCATGGAATCTGAACCATGTATTTTTTTCAAGCAGAACGTAGGACAGTATTTGTTACTTTTAGAGCCCTCATAGCATTGTCTACTGAAGAGAGATTAAGAAATTAGCTAACAATTTTCTAAAGAGACAAATTACTTCTGACTTTTAAACATTTTTACATTTCAGTGTCTTTATACTTACTCAACTAATAATTATTGTGTATTTACTATATGCAAAGTCTTATAATAGGGCTGTCAGACTCTCACATGTGATTAAGGTCTCTAAAAGTTTATTATTTATTGACAAAGAAAGAAAAAGGAACAGAATTCTATTGAAAGATCGGGTGTAATACACGTTTCTACAACCCACACAAAGGGATGCTGCAAGTGGCTAACAATGCAAAGCCAGGTGGAGAGAATGAATAATAATGCAAAAGAAAGCACAGACAGAGAAAAAAAATGTCTTGGTGTTGTTTTGTGGGGTGTGTGTGTATGACTGTGTACAGTATGATAAATCAAGACTCACTGGAAGTGAATCTTTCCTTTACGAAAGCCAAGGAGTTTGATGAAGGCCACTCTTTTAGCAGAGATCCAAAAACTACTCACAAATTCTTGAGTATTTGCTGTAGCTAACAATTTTGTACGCCATGCTATGGATTCAGAAGAGTAGTATTTTCCACATTAAACAGATTTGAACTCAAAATATAAATTGACATCTACTATGCAAAAAGGTTATGTACAAAACTTAAATTCTAACCCTTTTATGAAAAGTCTGAGAAATCTTAACAAATGTTAGGTCTAAACCAAACAATCCAGTATACAAAAGTATGTAATATGGCAAAAATAAATAACAAAACACAAGCAAACAAGCAAAAGCAACCTGAGGTAGTGAGGAAAACCTAAGAAAATAGGAAAAGTATAAAGAAAACTAGGTCTGTCCGGGAAGTACCCAGCCATTTAGCATGAAAAACAGACATCTATTGAAGAAGATACAAGATATTAGGAAACCTTGCTCATAGGACAGTGATGCCTCATGATTTGTCTCTGGTTATGACCTTCTTGAGGAAATCTGGTTTATTGGTAGCAGTTGGAGCCAAGGAATGAATTTTGCCATGACATGTTTCATGTCAAGATCCTATGTCAAAATTCGGACACTGTAGTTTTTGGAATCCCCAGATGAGCTTCTGGTTCTCACATTGTCAGTCTCCAATCTTTGTTGCTTGTTGCCTGTACACATTCCACATTCTCAGATGTTCTGCTTGTTGCAGGCCTTCCAGAATGTGGATCCCTTTCAACAGATTCTTGACCATCTTGGAAGTGTTTATGCCACACTTTCATTTGTGCTGCACTCATTGCATTGTCCCCAAGAGCCTTCTGAATCATCTGAATGGTTTCTGTGGAGGAGTGTTCAAGCCTAACACCGAATTTGATGCCGATTTGTTTCTCTACTCACTCAGTCATTTTGAATGCAACAGCCACACAGTACACATGCTCACTCAACATGCTCTACCACCCCCACTGACTAGTACAGTGAAGTCGTCATTGTTCACACATGCACATTCCAGTCTGCTCTCCTTGGCTGCCAGGTTACATTTATGTTGTGCAAATCATTCTCATTTTATTAACAATGGCTGGTCTTTTTTCCAGACAGACCTTGTATCTTCTTCAATAAATGTCTCTATTTTTCATATTACATGGTTGTATACTTTCTGGACAGACTTCATAAAATAAAGGATCCTCATTTACTTAGAAATCTGGGGATGGAGCCAAATTACAAGCAACATTTTCTGAAACAATGTGTTTAATTCACATTTATTAATGATTAATATACACCTAGTACACCTACATACTGTGCAATAAAATCTTGATTTTATATTAGGCTGCATTACATAACCCAATAAAATAAATGATACTATTAAACGTTAACATGGACTCGTACATGCAGATACCCATAGTATGCTATAATTCCGGGTATTTTCAATTCCTAACCTCAGTGTATTTTCAGTTCCCAGTGCCCTTGGCCCAGACTTGTGGTACATGAAAAGTTAATTCTCCAATGCTGAACAAAGTTTAGAAAAAGAATATGTTGCTCTCATTCATGCCTTGGCTTCTAATTGAATAAGTCCTTAAGCGAACATTTCTGATTTCATAGTATATATTGTATTTTTAAGGAAATTCTCCTTGAGTGGTTTTCTTAAAGTTGAAGTTCTGATACCCCCTCATCAGTCTCATTTAGTGGGGCTCTTGTGGTTCACGTTCTAATTCTCCTTATATATTGCCATTTGATCAGTGTCACCTTGCTCTCACTTGAACTAGGCTTGTTTATTCTTTTTAGTAACTGCTGATTTGCACATGTCATCTAGATTTAACACCCAGACTCCTTCACTTTATTCTGTATTGTTCTGTTCTGCACTTTCATTCTTTGTCCCTTGGGTTGATCCCCCAACAAAGGCCCAAAGGACTCACTATGTAGTTGAAAGATCCTTCTGTTTTGGGGGGCATTTCTTTAGTCTCTGGGCTGTTCCTTTGCCTCTTTGCTCTGTGATCCATCCCCATCACACTCTCCTTGATTATCCTTAAAGTTCTTGAGCTACTGTAAGTGAGAGCCACTAATGAGTTTCTAGGTAGACAAAAATGACTCTGGATCAAATAATTATTTCATAGATTTGACCTCTAACTGGTGGAGAGAATAGTTGTAAACAACACTCACCCTTCTTAGCATCCTGCCTGAACGAGGTCTTGTGACAGCCACACACTGTGTATTCATTCAATAGCTGCTCCGTTGATACAGGTGACACATATGTTTATATCTTTCCTGAACCTCAGACGTGTACATTGAATTGTCCATGTGACATCTCCACTTAGATGTTCCCAAACATGCAAAACTCATCATTTCTAAAGTGGAACTTAACTCTTTTATTATCTATTCAGGGAAGAGCACGTAGACTATTTCTCTGGTAAGAGATTATAAATTATTCTTGATTCTTCAATAGTTACTTCTACTTCCACTTCCAATTGTTGGCTGGTATTTTAAGTTTATTTCCTGCCTATTTTTTAAGCAATCTACCTTTACTTACCTGCTGCAAGTACTTCATTGAAGAATACCATAATCATGTGGTCAGATTACTAACACAGGTTTCCAAATGCTCACCCATCCTTTGTACTGTACTGGTCTCCTGGTGCACTGCTATCTCTTCTCTGCCTTATAGCCTGAGTGGGATTGATTTCGTGAGCATCTGCATTTCTTTTTTTTAACCTCTTTAAATTCTATTTGTTGGGGTGACATTCATTAATAAAATTATATAGATTTTTTCTAGATTGATTATGCTATTTTCATACATAAAAGTCATAACACATCCTTGCTCTCAGAGTAGCCCTTCCTTGGCATATGGATATGAATGTCTATATGACCTGCTCCTACTTTCTTCTCCAGCCTCATCTCTGGGAAGTCCTTACCTGCTACTCCAATCTCCAATGATGTCAAACATGTTGTAGTTCTCAACTAAACTGTCTAACTTCTGAACACAACCCAGAAAAAAAGAGAACATCTGGAAAGTTATAGAATTTATCTAGGCATGGGGGAAGAATTTGGGGTCTAGAAGATTAAGGGCAGATATGGAGGGGAAAGAATAAATTCTAGTAATAACTCAGTGGATTCTTTTGAAAGGTAACACATAGATGAACTTCAAGGAAACACCATGGTTCTGTGTATGAGAGAATAGGGATGCCATTGAGGGGAACAAGGAAATTAAGATGGGGAGATGCACATAAGTCTCCCCATCTCTAAAATGGGAATGATACCATCTGCTTGACCCTTCTCCTGCAGAGTCATTGCGAAAACAATGTAACCACCCTGAAAGTGCTTTGAAATACCATAATTTCCGTATCATCTGAAAAGGCTTTGTTTCATCAGTTGGCCAGACCACACAGTGCTGTTAAAACTTGGGCATGCTTTCCTTTTCCACGGATTCTACATCTGGAAGGCTGCTAGCACCCAGTACGTTTGTGGAGGGTAACGCCTGCCAGAAAAATCCCACACGGTTCCCGAAATATCAGTTGGCACTTTTACTAGAAATGATGATATTTAGGTATATTTTTTGACAAATGGAGTTTTTCTGGGCAAAAGGGTTTTGTTGTTGTTTGTTGTTGTTTGGCAACTAAGTAGCCCTTGGTGCTGGGGTCAATTCTGTGGTCTTTGAAGCCGGAGTGGAAAGATTTAAATGGACTAACTGTTCAACTGCTAATACCAGGCTTCAGACACAGGACCAGAAGGACCAGAAACTGACATCACATTATTCATCTGGCTGTTTCTCAGCCAAATTGGAGAATACAAAACACTTATTATGTCATAATTGGGCTTGGTATTAAAACAGACACAGTGTGATCAAAGAGGAGAGAATTAATTATGTTTTTCTGAGGTAGAAGTTTTTAGATTGCAAAATGGGCAATCTAAATGGGCAATCTCTTTGCTTCGGGAACTTCATTCTTAGGTGCCTCAACAGGCAGTGAACTTTTAAAAATAAATCAGAAATATTTCAAACTATATGTCTGCATCAATTTGTTTAAATATTTATTTATATGACAAAGATAAGCAACAGATATTTCTTTGGAGTCATAGTTTAAGATCTCAAAATTTCTTTCTCTTATTAATGTAAAAGGAAATAAAAATGATAAATAATTATAATTATGTAGATAAAGAAAAGACTGTGAAACAATAATCAGAAATGGATTTTATTTACCATCATAATAAAAGCTCAGAATTAAAGATACTGCAAATATATCTAAATGAAGGCAAAATCTCTATTAAATTTTCTTGTCCTTCTCCTTCTCCCTTTTCCCCACCTCCTCTCTCCTTCCTTCCTTCCTTCCTTCCTTCCTTCCTTCCTTCCTTCCTTCCTTCCTTCCCTCCTTCCTTCCTTCCTTCCTTCCTGCAGCAGCTTTTAATTGTTGTATAGGATAACATTTATAAACTAAAATCCCAGTTAGTTTTAATAAAGTGTGATCTTCGAGGGTATTTTAAAGTAACTATTTCTCTATTTTCTATAGAGAAATACATGGTCTTGAATAATGCATACATTACACAGCCGTATGGATCTCCATGTTGCCCACTTCCTGTGACATGTCTGCCAAGTCAGTGTTTCTGCACGTGTGAGAACGTTTGGCTGAAATTTCAGATCCCTAACATCTGAAGGAATCTTGCCAAAGAACATGCTTTAAACAGTGCAGATTTAACTGGATGCAGGTAGTTCCAAACGGAAGGATGGGTCCTCCGCAGGCCATTCATGGAGGACGGTTCAGTGGCTATTGGAGGTTAAGAACTTCCCATTCTGAAGAAGCTTCTGGATTATACAATACGTATGAATGTGGTCCTCCTCCCCATCTCCCCAAAGTGTCCTGAGTCTAAGGCAAGTGCACATGTGAAACTACCCCGGGAGTGGGGGGAGTTAAGAGCATGACAAAAGTCTAAGACAGGTTGTGAGATGCAGACACTAAATAGAAATGATTCCTGAGGAAACGTCTGTGTACTTGGGAGTATCAAATTGTCAACCAAAGTGGTTTGAACAGAAGTTTGGGAATCAGTTGTCACATCATTCCCAAATGTTTTCGGTAACTTACCAATTTTATCCTGAATCAATTTAGGTACCTTAAATGAAAAACGACAGAGAAGCCATTAGAGCAAGCATCCTGCATAGAACATGCGACGTGGCTTGTCAGATTGGCGACACAGAGATACCACACATGAAATGGTGTCCCTTTGCAACGTAAGGGGAATTTGGGCATTAACTGTTCAAAACTGGGGAAAGGGCTGACGACACTGAAACATCTAATCTTCTAACTCATTTAAGACTATTCTATCACTTCCACTGGAAAATGTTAACTTTGCATTTTGTGTGTTTTCACACACAATTCACATGTTTTTCATTTATTTTTATGGGACCCACTGGGGTTGCTGTCCCTTTTGTCTTCATCTTTAGTTTCACACACTGATTTCAAGAAGAACCTAACCTACAGTTAAGAATTTTGCCTACATTTCTATTGTTATCTTTTATGGATCAAGGTCATCTCAGTCACAGGCTTCTGTTCACTCTTGTGCCCCCCAAAGTGATTTTAGAAGTGGGGAGTATTTCATGACCTCTTTGGTCTTTTTCTCTATAAATTCTGTCAGTTTTCTATGGAAGAAGTAGCTGAAGACAACGCTTCTTTTCCCTCCTAAACTCTTTTTAACATCTTAGAGCAAACTTTTCATCATTATCAACAGTGGGTGGCCATAGAGCTAAATCAGTCTTAGCAGTTGTACCTTATCCTGAAATCCAACCTGTTATCACTTTATGAAGTTAAGTTTTTCTGGTTTGGACAGACCGATCATAATGCTTTGCTTATCTTGGTCTTATCTTGTGAAAAGACACCACTACACCAATTCTTTTTACTGTATTGTATGTCATTTTTTACTCTCTTCCTAATCAGGTATTTCTATGGGTACGCCTTAAGAACTGGCATTTTAAATCAATCAATCAAACAAACAAAACACACATGCTAAGAACTCTTGGCCCCCTGATTGCTCTAGCCAGGATCCTGATTTCACAATATCTGTCAACATAAACTCTTCAAAATATCACTTACTCTTTTCTCCACAACCTCTCCAACACTTGTTGTTTGTTGTTTTGTTTATGATGGCCATTCTGACTGGTGTGAGGTGGTATCTCATTGTGGTTTTAATTTGCATCTCTCTGATAGCTAGTGATATGGAGCATCTTTTCATGTGTTTCTGGATCTTCTGTATGTCCTCCTTGGACAGGTGTCTGTTCAAGTACACTGTTGGTGGGACTGCAGACTGGTACAGCCACTATGGAAAGCAGTATGGAATTTTCTAAGAAAACTAAAAATGGACCTACCTTTTGATCCAACAATTCCACTGCTAGGATTATATCCTGGAAACCGTGAAACACCAACCCAAAGGATCCTATGCACCCCAATGTTCATAG
>PVKU01004999.1:0-132904 GCA_004027475.1 Anoura caudifer
TTTTTCATCTAATTTGTGAGCAAAATCAACCAATTCTGTAAGCATCCTGATCACCAGGGTTTTGAATTGTGCATCTGATAGGTTGGCAATCTCTTCATCGCTTAGATAAATTGGCTCTGGGGCTTTGATTTGTTCTCCGGTTTGAGCCATTTTCATTTCTGGGTTTTTTGTTTGTTTGTTTGTTTGTTTTGTCTAGTCGTGGCTGTTACGTAGTGAGGGGTGGAGCCTCAGGTGTTCCCCAGGGCGGCACAGCCCAGTCGCTGGGTAGTGACGCTGTATGTGGGGTTGGGGTCTGAGAGGAGACAATGGCACTTGCTCTGCTCTCTCTCGGATTCCAGTCCCTTTCACTGCTTCCCCTTTGCCTGGATTATCTGCGCATGAATGTGGGACCACCTGGTCAGCCAGCCGCCTTGTGCGGCCTTACTGATTCTGCACAGTTGCCACCCCATGACCGGGGTCTGCTAGCCGCCGCCTGTGCACCTGGGGGCTGCCAGCCGCTGCTGCCTGCGTGCCTGGTCCGCACCTCTGCTTTTTCCTGCCGCAACTCCGCCCCTCTTACCGGTCTGGATGAATCGTTGTTGGACTTCCAAACAGTTTGATTTTCTGAGTTCTGGTTGTTTTCTTGTTTCTAAATCTTTGTTGTCCTTAATTTTGGTTGTGAGAAGAGGCACAGTGCGTCTGCCTACGCCACCATCTTGGCTGGAAGTCCCCAGAATTATTTTTTAACACCAACTAATGAGACAAAATTGGATATGGACTTTAACATTTTGAAAAGTCAAAAGCTAAACTAAAGTAACATTCTGTATACATTTAATATTACAGATAATACGATGATAAAATGTATGCTTTATTGGTAATAGTGTTACTAGAGAGGTATTTACACTATTTTTTGCAGAAATTTTTGCCTTAGATATTGTTAATATCATTTTGCAAAGATTTAAAACTCCCTTGACTTGTCTCCTCCACCCATAGTTAAGTTAATGTTCTTCTCCTTCATTTACACTCTTTTTTTTTTTTTTTCATTCTTAAAAAAAAAAAAAAAATAGTGTGCTTGGCGCCCTGGCCAGGTGGCTCAGTTGTTTAGAGCGTTGTCCTGATAGGCCAAGGTTGTGGGTTTGATCCCCGGTCAGACACACACAAGAATCGACCAAGAAATGCATAAATATGTGGAACAGCAGATCGTCTGTCTCTCTTCCTTCCTTCCTTCCTCTTTCCCTTTCTCTGTCTCTAAAATCCATAAGTAATAAAAAATTAAAAAAATTAAAAATACTATACTTCATAAATGCCTTAAACTATAGCCTAGTCCCTTATAATTTAGTTGATTCAGGATAGGAAACATCAGACAATTTGGTTATAAACAAATGTGTAAGTTTTATTGCAATTGACATTTAAGAGAAAAACACTAGTACATTAACTCAAAGAATCATTGTGGTAGGGATATTTTATAAGATTAGAAAATGATAAGATAATAATTGTGTGACTGATTATTCACAATTAAAAAAAGAAAAATTCACACACACGAAAAAGAGTCAGTCTGGACTAAAAGGCAACTGACCTTATGGTAGTGAAACTTGACCTTGGTTTGGGAAACCAGTTTTGTCACTGGTTTCCAAACTAAACTTTAAATCCATTGTAGTTCATCAGACAGGTGTTTAGAAATTATCAGGAATGCTTATGTAGTCCTCAAAGGAGGTTAAAAATAAAAATCTTGATTTTCCAGATATGGAAAAATTTTTCTGTTATGGTAATATTTTTCATGACAAAATACGTGATTTTTTTCTAGTATATTTCTTCTTTTTTCATAGAGTAGTCCTCACAGAAATTGTATGTATTCCTAAGTTGTCCATTTAAAAAATATATGTTTATTGTTTAATATGTATTTCACTTCTAGAAAAAGAAATCAACCAAATTTAAAAAAAAAAGAAAAAAAAACTAGTTGATTTTGTTCAGTTGTAATCAGAATCACAGTTATACTCTAACACTTCATGGTGTTTGTGCCCTTTTTTTTAGAAAAATGAAAAGAAAGCAGCAGAAACATAATAAAAGAAAATACATGCTTTTTATCTGGAGCAGCTGAATTGTTGCTACAGCAGTGACCAACATTTTTCTTTGATTTTAGTTCAAAGCAAATCTTTTGGTTAAAGGCTGCAGGGGCCAAAATCAATGACATTTATGGTTTGCTTTAATCTACATCATGGAACATAAAAGTAGATTATCCTAAGGATTATGACCCACTATTTTCTATATATTTAAAGAAGAAAGTAAGAAAATATGCATAAATTAATGTAAATGTTAAAAAGACATTGTCTATGAAAATTTAGACATGATTAGAGCTTGAGAAATATCTTCTTTGAAGATGCTAAAAAATTTAAAAAATGCAAGGTATAGCACTTTTTGAATGGTACGATCATTTTTAATAAAAAACCAAGACTACCTTAATAGTTTCAGTTCCAGGCAGCAGAAGTGTCAGGAAACCACGTGAGGGGCCATGACCCCTGTGGACAGTCTTGAGGGGTCAGTGAGAAAGAGCAGGGGCATCGGGGTGTCGGGGGAGTGGCAGCAGCATGACGACAGAGGGGCTGAGCAGTGTAACGTGTCCTGAGAAGTACACTAGTAATTGAGCATAAGGTGCATTTTAGGGTATGGCTTAGAAGATGCCGGGTGGATCAGTTGTAGCGATGAAGGATTTTTTGCTGGAGGATTGTCAAATAAGCACAAGAATGAAATCACTTCTCCTACCAAGAAAGATGCTGGAGTAATAATAGCACTGGAGAGAGTTCCTTTGTTACATAATTGGCTTTGGCTAAGACCTCTGTTTGTAGAGTGCTGTGTTTTTCCAATAATAGAGACCAGTCAGAGGTCATTAGGTGGTTAGAAACAGAGAAATAGCCCATGAGTTTCGGAGAGCTGTAGATTTGCATTTGTCATTTGAGCGTGTTTACTTCTTGTCAGTTTTCCATATGGTGTCAGTATAAACTATCTTTCTGACCCTCTTAAAACCTTAGCGGTACATTACTCAGTAGCACCACACATAGACTCACACGATGTGTTGCAGAGGTTACCTCTGATTTTTCATGGGCACCAAGTAGGGACGAAGGCCACTTATTAGAGCTGTGTGCCCCTTGGAGGTTAATTTTTTAAACAGTGCCAGATTAAAGTTACTGAAAATATTTGAAATGAAGGAGTGAAGGAGCAGATTTACATTTGAGGTAGGTAACGTTGGAGGCAATGCAGAGGATGTTTTGGAGGATGTGGGAGCGATGCAAATTTTAGAGGGCTTGTGCAGGCATCTAGATAAGGGAAGAAGAGACTGCTATGATGTTATTAATAAAATACGGGATAAAGTTGTTTGCTAAAAGTGAAGGGACAAGGAGAGAAGCAACTTGGAGTAGTTACTGAGAAAAATGGGAGAGGAAGGTGACCGGAACCTTCTAGGGCGTGCACTACTCTGTTCCTGTTGCCTCACTGCGAGGGTGACCTTGGCTTCCCTGCCATCCTGGGGAAGCAGAGGGCGTCATGTGCCCACTTCCTCATCCCAAGTCCTCTGTATCTCAGGACCCCTGAGATCACCCCAGCCTCTCGTGCTTATCTCCTCCCTGACTGAGCCCATTCCTGGAAAACTAGGGGTCTCACATTGGTGACACCTATCAAATCCCTACTCTTCCTCTTTCTGGGAGGTTACAGCATCACTGGATAGCTGAGACTGTGTTTTCATCTATTATCCCCCACGTGATTCACGTAATAGATACACATTGAGGTTGAATCAAGTAGACCGCCAAGTTTCTTCTCACACATATCCTTGCTTCATCAGCCGATAGGCTCAAGCATTCATTATCCTATAACAAAACTCTACTCCTGAGTCCTGCCTAGTCCCCTCCAGCTGACTCTCTCTGCCTCTCTTCCCTACCAGATGGCTCTGAGAGTACATACACTTCACTACTCCACACAGTGTCTTCACTCCTCAACCCTCGGGTCATCTTTCTTTATCATCATCCTAATGTAAATTGCTCTCATTTTGATCACCAACAACAGGTTTTTATACAAATATTTATTTGTTCCTTTATTCATCCTGCTAGACTTGAAATTATTTTTCTCCTGCATTTTCTCATTTCCCTCTTTTCTCCAGATAAGTGGTTTTTATACTTCAATGTTCTTACCACCTTTTTCTCTAAAAAGACAAATAATTAAACTCCTCCTTTATTCTCTGGCTTTTACTTTTATGATATTTAAATCTGATGTTGGCTTGCTGTGTTCCTTCTTTCTCCTGAGCATTCCGTGCCTTCCTTTCCCTATCCTATTCTTTCCCCAGGGCACACCCATGGAGCTCTGCCTGAGCCTGCTCTCTCTCCCCTCCCCCACCTTTTTCCCCTTCTTCCCCCAGGTGCTCTCTCTCTTTCCTAAACTCCAACGGCCTCTCTTTTGCTCCTGTAACTCTTTTCCTAAGCACCCATAGCCCAGCTGGTTCACTTCTTCCATAGTTCACATCTACCTCTGTGACTTTCTGAAAAAAGTTTCTCTTATAATTTGAAAAAAAAGTGATGTTTATAGAAGTTTAAAATCAAGCTTTTGGTTTCTTTGGATTGTTGCTAAATTAGCCTTTTGTTAAAATGTATATTTTTGCATATTAAAAACAATTTTCTCATCTTAATTATCACCTCTTTCTGCTTAGGAAAGGTTTAAATTGTTTCTAATAACTGAAAATATGCCCTATTAAATTTCACTTGACTTAATGCACTGTTAATTCTCCCAGACTTACTGCATTTATATCAGTCAGTGTTCAAACAATGTATTAGTTTTTTAAAAGTTTTTAAAATTTCTTTTATAAAAATGAATTAAAGTGCCTGCATTGAATAAACAGCAATTACATTGCATATTTAAGGAAGAAAAACACTCATGTATTAAATGTTATATTGAAGTTATAGCTGCTCCTCTAGGCTTCAAAAAGCACAACACTTTTTCTTCTGTGAATTGTCAAAACCAAGATATTATTCTGGAAGAGGAAGACGAAGAATATTAGTAGGAAATTATACTTCTATAGTGTGGTAACTGGCTTTTCTTTTTCTTTTTTGGCCTTGATGAAATGTCTTACTTTGATATTAAGAGATTGTGATTGGTTAACCCAAACTTGAAAATAGCATCATTTTTCTGATTATTAAAGTAGCTAATTGTTACTGCCATCTTCCTGTAGAGTTACCATGATCTCTGAAGTCAACTATGCCTTTAAAAAATTACTTTTTACATGGTTCTTAACTGTAAAGCATAGTTTATAATTGAAATAATGATGAGTGTTAAAGTTTTTGACAACACTTTTTTTAGGTGATGAGCCTTCAAATTCTCCCCCTGGCTTACAGTGTCCTCTATGATTGGGCCTTACGTGCTGTGCTGCTTTGTGGCCTCTGGAGTTAGAAATGCAAAATTAGTTATTAGACATTGCATGTGGGAAAGATGAAAGGTAGAGGGAATAGGAGTAGGAGAAGGAAGGAAGGAGAATTGGGTAGGGAGAGCCTCACAGTGTGGGATAGCTAAGAAAATATCTTGGCCTGGCCAGTGGGAATTTCAATGCTACAATTGCCCTTTAAAGGACTTTTTCATTGAACAGAAATGGTCAACTCCCAGTCGCTGGTGAAACTGCTTGGAGAAAGTGTGTGTTGGTTTGAAAGCTCTGGTGGATCCCAAAGTCTCTGCAGCTGGACAATGTCACCTATTCTTGGCTCATCATTTTCATTACAGTGTCTTTCAAAGGGAAGACGTTTTGAAGTTTATGAAATTCAGTTTATTGATTTTAATGTTTTTTTGGATGATGGTTTTGGTTCTGTATTTAGGAAATCTTTGCTTAACCCAAGGTGACACCAGTTTTATGCTACTTTTCCTTGAAGTGTTACAGTTTTAAGTTTTATGTTTGGGTCTGTGATGCATTTTGAACTGGTGTTTACACATGGGCAAGGTTGGGATCAGGTTATTATTTTTTACGAATGCATGTTTATTTATGACAGCATCATTTTTTAAAAAGACTATCCTTTCCCCGTTGAATTTCATTTGCTCTTTTGAAAAAAATCAATTGATGATATATGTGAGAGTCTATTTATGTAATCTGGTCTCTTCCTTTGATCTGTGTCTGTATTTCTATCAATACCAAAGATATCCTGTATCTTTATAATAAATTTTGAAATCAGTTATTATGATTCTTCCAACTTCATATTTTCCAAAATTTTAGATATTTGACTTCTTTTGCTTTATATGCAAGTTTTGAATCAGCTTCCATATTTTTTAAAAAATTGCTGGACTTCTTATTGGTGTTGTGTTGACTCTCCGGATTGGTTTAGGGAGCACTGACATCTTAACATTACTGAGACGTCCAGTTTATAAACACAATGTATCTTTCAATTACTTTAGGTCTTTTAAAATTTCTCACCTGTTTTCAACAGAAAACTGATACAAATTGCTCTATATATTTTGAAAACTAAACACAGATCTTGTGCCTGTTTCCTTAGATTTATACCTAAGTATTTTTGGAATTATTTTTAATGGTACTTAATTTTTCAAAAAATTTCCAATTGCCATTACTATTGTATAGAAATACAACATTTTTTTTGTGCATGAATTGATTATGTATTCTGTGACCTAACAAACCCATTTTTTCTAATAGATAACTATGTTTTAGTCAAAGATAGTTTTATTTATGCCCTTTCACTCTATTTGCTTTCGCTTGCCTTATTGCACTGCCTAGAACTTCTGTTACGATGGTGGACAACAATGATGAATTCAGTCATCCTTGCCTTTTCTGATGTTAGGGGGAAAGTACTGAGTCTGTTGTCTTTAAGGAAGATGTTAGCTATAGGGGTAACATAGGTTCGGGAAATTCTCTTTTGTTTCTAGTTTGCTAAGTCACTAACATAAAAGATTTAAATGTTTTCATATGCAATGTAATTCTGTATATTCCAATAATTACAATGATCACAGCAAAAGGAAAAGGGAAATGATTTCATAAAGACTTCATGGTCAAGGTTATTTTCTTTACCCTAATATATAAGAAACCTCATGACCTGACTCCTGTCTGTGTCCCTTTACCCTCATCTCTTGCCATTCCCTGCATGTACCTTCACTTGTTCTAGAACAAGAAATTGCTTGCATTTATGTGAGTGCTTCATGCTCATATTTAGCAATGAGCATGGTGCTAAGCCAGCAGATTTGCGGAGAGGCATGAAGGGCCTGTTCTCTCACCTGGGAGTACTGCTGGATGACAGAACTCAACTGTCAGCTCTCCTAGGAATTGCCTTCTAATGCGGAGAGCCAGCTCGTTCAAAGTCATGCTGCCTTCCCTGCAACATCTTGTGTCTAAAGCAGAGGTATTAAAACACAAGCCTTTTGTCTATGTAAGAAACATCCAAACCTGTAGAGAATTTTTGTAAGAGTTATTGAGCCAAACTGACATCATATGCTAGGTAATGAGATCTCAAATTCTCCCAAGAATAACAGTTTTGCAGCTATTATGCATTTGAAATTAAGGAGGGAAAGTAAGATTATGTGGAGGTAGGGGAAAGCAAGTCAGGGATTGGATTACAGGATAAACAAGATTATGGGCTCTCTTTAGGGTGGGTAACCTTATTTCAAAGGTATGTTAACCTAGATGCACAGAAACCGCAGATAAGGCTTGCTTAAGACAAAGATAATCCTTTTCTTAAAATGCTATCTGCCTGGGGTGTGGCTACCCGCTGTGACCTGCCCAGTTATGAGTTAGTGATCACATCACCCTGTGAGGTTACTTTTCATAGAAACCTTCTTTTTTCATCCAGAGAGGGATACTCACTGCAGGACCAATTCTGAAGAACTATCCCAACTTCACAGATCCCCATTGCATCGGTTGAGACCTTGGTTTGTCTTCATCACAGTTATGGTGACCAACAACTGGAACAAAGTTACAGTTTGCCCACAACTGAGGGGTTTCCCAGGACCCAAAATTTTCAGTGCTAAAAGTGAGAAGAAAGTCAGGGTGAAGTAAGATGACTAAGCCACCATAAGCTTCACAGCCAACTCCTCTCTCTCCAAAAGCCTGTTTTACTTCTTTTCCCAACAGGTGCTGATTCTGAGAAACTAGGGCACTTAACTTTCTTCATGCTAATTTCTGCCCTAGCACCTCATTGCAACAATGAATAAAAGAAGGGCAAAAAATACACAGGCCAACTGGGAGGCAACTGCATTATTTCAGGCAAAGGATGAGATGTCAGGCCCAGGATGGTGGGAACAAACTGGGAAGAGAAATAGACAGATTCATGATTTATGTTAGAGGTCAAGTTAACATATCATATTGACAGATCGGATTATGTTTCATGGGTCATGCCCAGCGTTGGGCTTGAATAGCTAAGTGAATTTGGCATCATGTGCTGAAATGGGGGATGAAATGATCATTTACTATGCCCTCCATTCAGTATGGGATGTATGGGTGGAGATTTCAACCAGACATAAAGTTCTAAAGCCCTGGAGACAGTGCCCTCCAAGTTCAAGTTAAAGTCACAGGAGTAAATGGAATCAGCAGAGGAAAGTGCAAGCAACACTTGCTGTGAAGCTTTCTTGCATTTCACATTCTTTTGAGAATCCTGATAAAAGCTATGAACCCTCTCGAGCAAAAAGCACATTCTTGTAACTAGTCTATATTAATGTTCTAGGCTTCGTTAACAAATGACCACCAACTGGGTGGCTTAGAACAACAGGAACGGATTGTCTCATGGTTTGGAGGCTAGAAGTCTGACGTGAAGGCATGGCGGGGCCATGTTCCCTCTGAAAGCTGCAGGGCCAGGTCTTTCCTTGCCTCCTCCTTGCTTCTTGGACTTGGCATTCAGTGGGTGGTATCTTTTCACTCGCAGCTGCATTACTCCAATCTTTGCCTCCGTTGTCGCATGGTACTCTGCTCTCCGTCCCTTTCTTCTAAGAGACATCAGTTATATTGGACTAAGGGCCCGCCCTATTCTGACATGACCTCATCTTAACTAATTACACCTGCAATAACCCTACAACAAGGTCAGGGTTAGGACTTCAACCTGCCTTTTTATGGGACACAACTCAATCCAAAACAATATCATACCATTTTAGGATTCAAAAATCCCTTGAAGCTCATCCTGCAAAGAGCATTACATAGAACTCACCACCATTTGAAGCATGACCATAGGATGAAGCTGACAAAAGGAAAGAGGAGAAACAGGAAATATGGAGGCTTGTGTCCACTTTCAAGGCCAAGGGAAACAAGGAGAAATGGTGTGCAAGGGAAGTGCTGAGAAGGGTCCCTTGGAAACCAAGCAAGTTTGGCTCATTGCCCATGGGCAGCTCCAGACACTGCTGCCAATGATACTAGGAATGTGTTCATGTTTTTTTTGGCTTTTGTGGCTGTTGGTAACTTTTCACATATTATATTATTTACTCTTCACGATGACTCTATTAATATTTTCATTTTACAAATGAGGAAATTGGAGTTACAATAGCATCATTATAAAGACAGGCCCAACAGGTGAAAGATAACTTTTTAAAAAAATATATTTTATTGATTATGCTATTACAGTTGTCCCGTTCACCCCCCCCCTTCATTCCCCTCTGCCCTGCATACTCCATCCCACCTGCATTCCCCTCCTTTACTTCATGTCCATGGGTCATGCATGTAAGTTCTTTGGCTTCTACATTTCCTATACTGTTCTTAACCTCCCCCTGTCTATTTTGTACCTACCATTTTTATTCACTGTACCTTTACCCCCATTCTTCCCCACCTCCCCACTGATAACTTTCCATGTGATCTCCATTTCTGTGATTCTGTTCTTGTTCTAGTTGTTTGGTTAGTTTTTTTTTTTTTGGATTGGTTGTTGATAGTTGCAAGTTTGTTGCCATTTTACTGTTCATATTTTTATCTTCTTTTTCTTAGATAAGTCCCTTTATTATTTATTATTATTTTATTGATGACAAGCTCCTTTAACTTGACCTTATCTGGGAAGCACTTGGTCTGCCCTCCCATTCTAAATGATAGCCTTCTGGCTTTCTGTGCCTGTTCTTCCCCATTGTTCTTCATTTCAGTTATTAATTAAACTCCCAAACCACTGACTTTTTTTTTTCACTGAATTATCTCATCTCCTTTTATGGATTAAATTCCTAATTATTCAAACCATAAAATGTATAGTGATCTCTTTCTCTCTCACCATTTTCTGCCCTTTTTCAAGTTAAATTGGTGACCAAATGCCATTAATCTTCTCCTGAAAATCTGTCCATGGCTCTGCATTGCCCGTAGGAAGAGAAGGGTGTGATCCGGCCCTTAGCTGCTTTTCCAGCCTCCTCTCTCAAGTTGCACCTGCCGGGCTGCAGCCCTCTTCCGGCAACACCAGCCACCCTGGTCTGGCCTGGGCTTCACCCTTCTCTTTTGCTCTCTCTGTTGCGGGTTTTCCTCTTTGCCGCTGGTGACCCCTTCTCTCCTTTCTGCACCTGACTCACCCAAATCACGGTCACCTTCTCTTGTGAGATCTTTAATGAAGTCTCGTGTGGATCAAAGGCAAAAACAAAATGATAAAGACATGATCTTTGCCTCAACATGCATGTGATTTTCTGGAGATTTGAGGATGTTAAAAGGATAGAGGACCAAGAGTTACTTGAGAAATGGACAGAATGCTGCTGACAAAGGATTATTATGGGGTGTTAAATAAGGGAGGTAGAACATCCAGCTGGAGGGCCATTTCCTTGAGACAGTATCACGCCATCAATACACATTAAGCCATCTCCCCCAACTGGGGCTTTTGAAAATGTGCGATGAAGAACTTTACGCTATTCTGTTAAAATTAAGTTTACCCTTTTGCATATTGGGCTTCAATTTTTAATTTGCTTTTTCCAGGAAGCCTCATTAGCACCAAGGTTATTTACACAGTTATTAACTGCTCTGTTATTTTTTTCTGAATACCCTTTAACTTAAAAACGAAGGCAACAATTATAGAACCAAAGCTAGTGACAGCAGATGTGATTAAAAAGTGCACTTTTTGTTTACTTTTACATTCCATTTTCATAATTTGGTATTAGGATACTGTCTAATGTCAAAATTGCCATATTTTGTGTTTTGCTTGAATGCATGTTGTGAATTCTTTCTAAAATACTGTCAATGAGTTGATTTCAAGCAGGATTGAGGATCCTTGAATCCTAGAATCTTGAAATTTTACTGCCTTTATTGCCTGAGTTCTCTCTTTAGGCATGTTACATACGGGTTTTTTGTGTGTTGTTTTTAGGTTTTGTTAACAGCTCTACTGCAAATTTTGTATCATATAATTGAGGAGTTGAAATGGAATTATAGAGATAAATAGGTAGCTATCATTGCATTTCAAGCATCTTAATAAAAAAAGCATTGATTGCAAAAATATTCAGTATTGCTTTGGCCTTATCTCTGGTACGCCCCCCCTCCCCGTTTTCAAGACTGCACAGAGTGGTCTCATCTGGGTCTCCTGGTTTCCTGTGTGTGCTGTTACTACACTCCTATATATTACACTCTCTTGCAATTACCTGTTTCCTTCTGTCTTCTCCATTTTTTGTTAAATTCCTTTGATTAAACAGAAAAAGACTTGCATTTTTGTGTTTCCTTAGCACAGTGTTCAGGAACAGTAGCCACTTGAAGAATAAATTAATTCCTGGAGTTCGTGCTATGTTGTGAACCTCTTAAGGACTTGAGTATCTACATGTGGGTTAAAAACATCACCCTGGCTGGTTTGGCTCAGTGGATTGAGTGCCAGCCTACAAACCAGAGAGTCACCAGTTTGATTCCCAGCCAGGGCACATGACTCTGTTGTGGGCCAGGTCCCCAGTAGCTGGCACTGGAGACGCAACCACACATTGATGTTTCTCTCCCTTTCTTTTTCCCTCCTTTCCCCTCTCTCTAAAAATAAATAAATAAAATCTTTTAAAAATCACACAAAAAAATGACAGATTCCATTAATGTTTTAAGAGAAATGCACGTGAAAGGTAAAGCATTTAGAAGTTAAAGTGGAAGTCTGTTGGAAATGGTTAAAATGCCACAGGATTTTGGAAAGGACCATTTATTGTTTACAGCAATGAAGACTTACAGTGTCCGTCCATCGCTGCTTTATTATATTGCTTTTGGTACACGTAATACCCATGTTAGCGCATTGTCTATTCCAAGCCCCATAGGAAGTGCAATTCATACATTGTTGTGCGCATTTCTCTTTTTCTCAGCGTGTCTGGAATTTTTACCCCAGCACGCATGTAGCACTCAAAGCGAGTTTATTTTTAAGGCCGAAGGTAATTACCAGGAAACACTATGATAGTAGCCAGCACTCACCCGTCAGTGACAGATGGAGGCTGCAGATTTCCCGCTTGGCCAACACCCTCATCTTTGGGATGGCTCTCACGTTACTCACACTTGTGGAAAAAACAGGGACTCTTTTAGTTCCAGCTTCCCTGGGGCCACAGTTATATTTGAGTTCTAATTTTGTATGTAAGTATGTATACTCCTAGCTAATTATAACCATTGTTCACATAATTGTATTATAAAGGGAAGAAGGGAGAAGAGGGAATGGCTTGAAGTTTGCTATATTTTTGAGAGACATGTCTGAAAAGTCTGTCCACTTTACTTTAATTTCAGTAAATCTCAAGCTCTTCAAAATGAAATAACATATTGGGAAATATTGGTGCTTAGCTAGAATTAAAATTTGAACATAGAACCCATACTCTCTCATTCAGTATTTATTCATCTTTATTTTCCCATTATTAATTAAAACATTACATGTGAATGGGTTTTTTCTAATGAGAAATCTATGGAAAATTGTTAATGATAGTGTCTTTTATGTATTTACTAAGATGGATGTTCCATTTCAATTAATATGTATATCTGTTCATAGGGTTTTAATAATATTAGTCTAACACAAGCAAAATAAATCTCATAGCAATGGCACAAAAACAGATCATTAAACATTTCAAGGATATTCAAACTTGTCATGATTAAGAAGAAAAACAAAACAAACAAATACAATTTAGCGTGAACTATTAACTCCTTTGTAAATTAAAGATAATTTATTCTTTTATTCATATACTTGTTATGCTTGAATTAAATATATTTAGATGATGTGGACACTGGCCAGCAGTGTCCACGTCATTATGGATGAAATAAACATACACATGGACTACCGAGTCCAGTGGAGGAAAAAGGACAACAGCATGGCTTTTCTTTCAAGGGGAGCAAAAGCCGCAGCCTCCACCTTGACAGGCCTTTATTCTATGTCTCCTCACATTACAAGATAGTCCTTACTCACTATACCCCTATTAGAACAAAAGGAGCCAATGCTCCTCATCACATCACAGAAGAAGGATATTAGCAAATGAAAAGGCAAAAGTGATTGAGCCAGTTATACTGGTCCCTGCAAGGTTTAGCACTTGCAGGGTGAGGGAGTTTTCAGCAAAAGCAAGCCTCAAAACAGCCTAAGTATATTGCAAATCTGATTACGCATGAGAGAACCTATCTGTGGGCATGGGTCCTGTGCATCTCCGACTGGGAGCTGGGCCCACGCCATGCAGAAGGGCCTGCCACATTTAGATACTGAACACTCTCCCAAATGAGGAAAATGCACAATAATCTTGAGTGCATAAAAATAGTTGAACATGAGATATATAAAAATTAAAGAATGAAAACAAGTGCAGGATTTGGGATAATGACTTCCATGCATTCAATAGTCTATGCATACTCTTTGACCCCTGCCCAAAACTTCGCTGCTAATAGCCTCCTATTGACTGGAAGCTCTAGCAATAACAAACAATCAATGAGCACATATTTTGTATGCTATCTGTGTTATGTACTATATTATTAGAATAAACTAGAGAAAAATTTATTAAGAAAATCAGAGGGAGGAGAAAACCCATTTATGTGTTTAGGCACTGTGCTGTATTTGTGAATACTGTAAGGTTACATTGCCTGCTTGCACACTTAAAAAACCCACATACAAGTGTACCGCTCAGTTCAAATCCTGGCTGTTTCAGGGTCAGGTCAGGAGACATCATCTATACTGCATACCAAGTATAGAGGAAGAAAGCAATACATGCGATTTTCCTGGAAAAAAAAATGATTGTGAACTTAGTTTTTGAAATAAGATATAATGGACAGATAGGAAACCAAAGCGTTTGCTCCATGTAGAGACTGTAGAACAAGAGCCTGGTTTGGGTGTTACTCAGCTGGACTTTAGTCTGCACCTCTTGCATTGGAGAGTGACTTGAATTGATGTTTGCTAGACTGAAGCGTAGAGCTGTATTTTAGTCTTGTGTATATTTTATAAACTAAAACTTTAAAAAAAAGCATAGCAATTGGTTAACTGAATCCTTAAAATAGATTGCTTTCTTTTACCTTTTCCACTAATAATTTGTTTCAATTTATTCTACATAAAAGAATATGATGTTTTTGCTATTTTAACCACTCAGATGTTACTTTTCAAAATAGATTATCTGCCTATACTTTGGCAGCTTTATTTCTGAAACTTATAGTTACAGTAAGGAGAGGTGTCTGGTTAGCTACTTGGGTGTTGCTATTTGATTTAAATGTTTCTTCTTCTTGGTAAATGATTAATGAAAGAAAATTCATGTTTAAGAAACTAATATTGTATTATTTCTCTACATATAAGAGTACTTCAGTGCTTTTAGCTCCTCATAAACTTATTGTAAATGAGCTCATTATATATTTTGCTACAAATTTAGTTCAGTGAATTCAAAACACTACTTTAGTTAGGGGAAATAAGTTTAAGCCTAAGGAAGTATTTCGTTCCAATATGCAAATATAAATACTTATATTTGGTACAAAAGTCTGATAGTATAGCACTTTCATCATGCTATTGCCTTAACTACCTCTGCTATTACTGAGGTAGGATGCATATTAAATGGCATGAGAACTGTGATAACATGGGAGTCGTTCTCTGCATCTTCTCTCCCTCTGTCTTGGTTTCCGGTTTGCCCCCAAGTCTAGTTCATTTTGCTTCCTAAATATTTCTGAAATCATTCAGCACCTCCTAGTCCAAGTCACTGCTTGCTCTGTGAGCAAGTGGCCTCCTCACAGGGTGACCCACATCCGCTCAGGCCCCTGTGGCCTTTTCCCTGCCAGGTAGAGGACCCTGCCCAGGGCACACACCTCATTACCTGGCCTCCTGATGTAAAACATGTCAGGAGTCTCCTTGTACTTTAAGGGTAAAGACAAAACTGCTGAGCATGGCTTACCGGACCACATGTGATATCTTTCTTTCCTGTCCCTGAAGATACATTTCATGTCACCCCTCGCCCACTACCATCTGTACTCAGGTTGCAATCTTCCGCTTGACCTTGACAAGCTCTCCTCTCCGTGTGGTGGTATTTTGCCTGATCCAAGTTGTTCCTCCTTCTCTTTGAGGTGTCCGTAAAATGTCATTTCCTCGGAGAAGAGTTCCTTGACAATTTTACTTGGGTCTGGTCCTCCCATTATAGCATCATTGCAGCCCTGGTCCTCATCACAGCTGTATCATCAGGGCCTAAGCCTCGCTTGTCTGTCTTTACTCAATGGTTTTATCACCTGGGCACAGGGCATAGAAGAATAACAGGCAATTGGCTAATATCTCTTAAGCCTATGAATACTAAAAAGGCGTTACATTGTAAAATCTATGAATGTGAACTATGAAAGCGATAGAACCAACCCATCTCATGGAGTATGTGTATAGTATACCTCGTAGACAAGTCAAGAGAGACAGGGGTAGATGTTTAAAAGTTCATGGACTGTGCAGTCAAGCTCCTGTTCAATTGTAACCCTAAAGAATTTCATTATTTAACTACTAATCATGTTTTCCCTGTTATGATTTAGGTGTTTTATGTGTTGTCATGTGTTTTAGAAAATTACATAGAAAATAAAGTCGCCTATCATTTTCAAACCCCTCCCCCATCACATCTCCCACATGCAACCCATTCCTGGCTTTATATTTAGTCTTGTTTAGAGAGATTGGAAAAGTTTGTTTACCCCTGAGGATTAAATGTAAAGACCTTTCAAGAAGCCAAATGGTACTAAGTCCAGGAAGCTGTGTTTATTTAGGAAAGAAGACAGAAGTCACACTTAAAAGAGGGAAAGGAAATGAGATAAGATCTTGAAAAGCAACCAGGGATGAATAAAACCAGGCAGAGCCGCCTTTCTTTTCAAGCTCTCTACCAGGCTTCGAACTTGGAACATTTGAGAGCCCAAATAACTGTCTCCGTCTCAGATTGCCCTGGAATCCGGCTTTGATGCTGATGAATGTTATTTTCACAACTTGTTGTTGCCAGATGTGGTTCTTCTGAATTACCCAGAGTCCAAACACCTTCCTCCTTCTTTTTTTCTTTTTTTTCCCCCCAATTCACTTTACAGTTATCATGCTTCAAGCATGGGTCACTGTGGCTGGAAATAACTTTTAGTAGCTGAATGAGCCAATAAATGAGTGTTTCTGTGGGCTGCTTTGGGGTTGGTGTCTTTCGAGCATCACAACCAACCTTAGGATGAGACATCAGTTTGCGAACAGTGCAGACCATGTCTTATACCGCCTGATTACCTTTCAAGGAATAGGCCCACTATCCCAATGCTTATTAAGTCTGGAAGCTACCTAGTACATTAATACCCCTCTTTTCTCGAAAATCTAGCCTAGTTTAGTCAAACAGCTGACATTATCTTGGAAACTTATGTGAAAGTGAAAATCTGTCTGAATGATCTTACACAAGAGGTTTTTAAAATATAAACTATTCCACAGAGTCAAGTAAGATTAGATTCATATCCTACTTTCTGTTGCTACTACTATGCCCAGTAATCAACATGATGTGCTGAGATGTTTCATGACTCAGATGAACTATCTAAATCAGCAAAAAAAAAAAAAAATGTATTACGTGTATTTTGCCTTCAAATTCCTTGGCCTTTGTGAATCCTTGTGTTTTGGTTTTATATTTTTATGGAATACATTATTTTGTTTTCCTTGGATTCCTTGATTGTTGTTCAGCATTACATTTCAGCAGGCAGCCTAGCAGAATGATGATGAGCTCGGGTGGGGGGGCCAGAAGGCAAAGACGGAATCCCAGCTCTGCTGTGTGCCGACTCTATGACTAGGCCAGTTACTTAACCTTTGTGCTGCAGAAAAGGATGGTCATAGAACTTATATAGTTTTTATACTTTTTAAGTGAGTTAATGCATACAAAACAGTGTCTAGATTTTACTGAATGCTAACATATTGATATTATTATGATTATCAGTATTAGCATACTCATTAATATATTACATTCTTATTATATACCTATTTTATGCTTAACATTTTGCTAGCAACAGATGATATCCATGAACCTAAGAGAAATAGCTCCTACCCTCCAAGCCCTCCAAGAGCTAAGGTCAGGTAAGCAGAGACAGATTTTAAACAAGAAAACAAAAAGTAAGGGGACGTGCAAAGTAAGTGAAATGAATGAGGTACCAAGGTTGTGAATAACGGGAGGGAATTACTTCAGAGAGGATGGCCAAGGACAGCAAGTCTGATGTGTGCTTTCGTGTTACTTCAGGACTGAAAGAAAGAGAGCTGATTATGGGAACAGGGACAAGAGTTGCTTCTGAGGCAGAAAAAGCAGCTTGTGCAGTAAGAGTCTTGAGGAAGAAAGCCCTTGCGGAAGCTCTAGTAAGTGACATGGGTTGTTGTGGCTGAAATCAGAGGGAAAGAACAAGATACACAGAAGCAAAGTGAGGTGGAAGGAGACAGCAGGAGCCAATCATGAATTCAGCATGGCGGGGATTCAGTCCACGTTCCAGTGGAAGCTATGACATGACTTTCAGGTAACAATGCTTTAACATCCTAGAAGATTATTCTGTCTGCCATGTTGGGACTGAACTGAAGGGAAAATAGTGAAGTGCCAGTTAGGATTTTTAAAATATTTTAGGTGAGATGTAAGATGGTCCAAAATGGTGGGGGTAGTGATTAAGGAGAGTCCCGATTCTACGGAGTATGAAAGAAAAATGAAAGATGACTCTCGATTATCTGGCTCAAGCAACTGGGATACCACTGCCATTACTCAAAGGAGGGAGATAAGGTGTGGATTAAGTCTGAGCAGTAGGAAAGAGCATGGAAAGGAACATTCATTGCAGAGTTGGGGTTAAGATGACTCTATGATCCAGAAATAATGGTATAAATATTGTAAATTTGAAATTCATTGATAAGATAGACGTAGATTGTTGATATAACATGCCCTAGGTATCTCCAACATTTAGAGAACGACATAAAAGTTTATTTCTTATTACTCTGGACCAGTGAGTGATTGCTTTATTATAATATAATGCTATAAATATTGAGATATCATTATATAATATTGCTTGGCTGTATATTATGTGATATTACAATATTATGCTGGGATGGAAGAACTATACATGCTATTCCTTCTATTAGCCTTTGTTTTTGAGGGGTGTCAAGTAAGTTATTATTAAACATATCCTAGATACAAAGTAACATATAGGTAGCAAGTAAAAATAATTAGATGATAGAAATGCTAATCCATGTATCACCCTGAACATCTGTATTACTTAATACAAAGTAAAAAGAAAAAAAATACATGATAATTAATTGAACCCTTCAGGTTCTATAGGTGACCACTTATATGGTACGTTTCTTTCATAAGTCCTATTTTGAGAGAGTGTTGAAAGCTAAGTGACATTTATGCCCATTGAAGAATTTGATAAATGTTCAGATGAGATTATCTGAATTGAATGCAAGAAGAGATAGAATGTATTGGATCAGGGACAAATGTCTGGACATTGTCAGGTGCAAACAGACTAGAGGGTGTTTATCTCTCATTATGACTTAGCTTCCCCCGCAGTTCCACAGTCTGGGTAATTAGAGTAGGGGCATTTATATGGATCTAAGAAAAGGGTGGTTTGGCCTCGTCCAAACTAACTACTCAAGGCCTCCTGGAGCATCTGTGGCCACTATCATCTTATACAGGCATTTTTTGGGACCCATCGAGGAATAAAGCTCAGAATGTCCCTTGCTGCCACAAGTCATAATACCAAGAATGAGGAAAATGTATGTGTGTGCGTGTGTGCAAATGTGCTTATAGGAGAGATTTATTAGAGAAATGTCAGCATCTTCCATTGCCTTCTTCGTTCTGTTCAGTGAATGCTCTGTGTACTGCCCCCCTTCTGAATTTATGTGTGATCACCTCCAAACATAAGCCTCAAGGAAAGCGAAGAGAGACTTATTGGGACAAGCTTTCAGTTGGGCTTAAAATGTGGCATAATTCAATGAAAGGAAATAATCAGATCATGTCCAGACTCAGGAAGACAATGAAGAGTCGTTAAATTGGCTTTTGAGTTTCTGTTCACTCTATTAAAGACATCTGAGCTTATGACAAAAGCCACATGACATTTCTCAAGGCAATTTTATAGTTTCTTGAGCATAGAAGACTGAAGTTCATACTGCTCTGGTAGCTTGAAAATAGTTTAAACAAAACTACCCACAAAACAATTAGATTGTAATTTTTTTAAGGCAAATAATCAATCAGGACATTTTGTTGAATGGAGCTGAAAGTTGGGCAAAGCTTTTACTGGCTTGCTGATGGAAAACCAACAAGGAGTCATCTAGGATGTTAGCAGGCCTAGGAGAGTAGGGAGCCATCTCCTTGATACACAAATAAAACTGACAAAGCTTTCCTACAAGAGCAGTGGGCCCGGTGGACCCCCAGGAATGGGCCAGGTGTGTCAATACTGAAGAGACAGCTAGCATAAGGACTAGGCTTCACAACAGACACACACATAGATATTTTTTTCTGTAGATAAAGTAACTCTGTTCCTGCTCTGAAAAGAAAAATATATTTTTCTATAGCCTTGGGCATAATTATCTTTAGTCTTATGCTTCAATCAGAGAAACAATAAATTATACAAGCAAAGGAATAAGAGGAAAAAAGGGTCTGGAATGAGTGTGAATACCAGCAACCCTATGTAGGGTATCTATAATTAGGTTCTATCAAAACAGATCTGTATTAGTGCATTATTTTCTGAAAACCAAATAAAGCATATATTTTATGATTTTTTTAGATTTTTATTTATTTATTTTTAGAGAGCAGTGAAGGGTGGGAGAAAGAAAGGGAGACAAACGTCAATGTGAGAGAGAAACGTTGATTGGTTGCCTCTTCTACATACCTCAACGGGGGACTGAACCTGCAACCCAGGCATGTGACCTGACCGGACTCTAACTGGTGACCTTTTCACTAAGCAGAACGATACCCAACCGACTGAGCCACACTGGTTAGGGCTATTTTTATAACTTTTGGCTGGTCCACCTAAAACATTATTATGTTCTGGATCTTAAAAAATGCTTTCTGTGCATTATTTTCTTTGTGGATCTCTTCCTGTGTAATTGCCTTTAGTCGTACTGTGTTATATACATCGTGTTACATTACCGAGCATAAGCAGTGACCTACCTGTAGTTTTTGAACCATGTGACACACCTTGGTTTTAGAGGAGGAAACTAGGAAAAAAATTTTTGAAGCAAAAAATGTGCTAAAATGTTTAATAACATGGATAACATAATATTTCACCAATGTAAATGTAAACAGAACTCAACAGCAGCATCAACAACCATTATTCCTCCCAAATTTGGGGGGGGGTGGGTGTCTTATAGTCCAAAAATACAGTACATATGAGGTTAAAAGGAAGCTATGAGCGGGTAAATAACCTTCTGCATCAGTTGATTTTTTAGTAAAGATCTTGGGCATTTGATAGTTTTCCCCTTCAAGCTGTTATATTAAAATAAGTCGAAGGTCCTTTATTTTTGGTATCTTATTTTTACAGAAAAGACAACACTTTCAACATAGTGCTGACTGCTGTCTTTGCCAACTCATTCTAAGATGCAACATTTTTGAGATATAACCATTATGATTACTATAGGGTTGTATTTATGCTGGTTTATAAACTAGAGAATACAAAATAGTGCAAATACAACTTAGTGCAGGGATCATATTTGTCATATTCACTGCCTGGCAGAAAATCACCTTTGTGGGTGACTGATTGTGGAGAATGTACTTTTACTGTAGAGATTGATGGCTTAAAGGAGAAGGTGACTTTAACCAGTAAGAAAGAATACGGAAAAAACTATGCTGAGGATCACTTGTGGAGTAAAGCGCTGCCTTTCAGGCAGCCAGTAAATCAAAAGGGAGGAAAATCCTAGCAAAAAAGGTGTCTTGCTCTTGGCTGTGTTTACTGAAGAGTGCAGAAGAGTCTGTTGAGTTTCAAGACACAATATTTGAAAGGAGAATATAAAAATTGACTACAGTTATGGTTTTCAATGCACAATTCCTCAACAAACAGCATCTGCATCACCTGAAAACTTGTTAGAAGTGCAGATTCTCTTTCCCACAACAGATCTCATGAACGGGAAATTCTGTGTTTCCACAAAGCCTTCCAGGTGATTCTGATACACACTTCAGATTGAGAAACCACTGGTCTGAACTGGGGTCGTTGTCTAGATTGCCCAAACTGAAAACGTTGTTTAGATTGGCTGAAACTATCAAAAAGCTTCAACCTGAGTTGCCTCTTTACTTGCTGGACTTACTGACGTGCTTCAGTGAAATATTTAGGACCCCTCCTCCTCCCATCCCCGAGAGTTGTTTGAGAGAGGCCAGCTTCTGCTTGAGGATGAAGGCTGTTGAAGTCTGCCCACTTCAAAAGAACATGCTATGCTTATTTCAAGTAATTGAATCTTACTTTTGGTGATCAGAGATGGCTCTGCAGGGAGAAACAGTGGGAAACTGCTTAGTGCTTATGTAAATAATCTACTCCTGTAAAATGCCTCCCATTCACCTGCTTAGTCATGTCTTTTTAACAGTTGCAGTTTGTGTTCCCTTACATAGATGTCTTAAGATACAAAATGCTCAGAATAGTCAGGCAAAACGTGCTAGTCTAAATATATGCTGAGGAATATGTGACCTTATTCCGTTATTTAATGATACCAGATTGATTGGAGTGTGTCTGGTTTGTTGCCCCAGAAGCTGACTTTGAGGAAGGATTCCAGTACAAGTAATTAATTTTGGAGATGGTCCCAGAAAACATTGACAGGGAGCTGGAGATAGAGGCAGACATGGGCAGGCAGCCAGCAACAGCTTCTGCTCTATCACAGAACCTCCGAAATACAGTGTAAAACTCATCTCGGAGTAATCCTACTGAAGCATCTAAAGGAAACGGAATACTCATGCAAGAAATACCAACTCTTGTGTGTCATTGGTTATGGGCTGGTAGTGCATGTAGAGGTGAATTATCTCCCTGCCACTTCTACTCTGAAGTCCAGAGAAAGCCCCAGGGCAGAGTCCTGCTGCTGACTTGGAAGGGGGTGCACAAGGCAAAGGGAGGTTCTGGGGGATATGGGCTGGTGCCCAGATTGCAGGGCAGTGGGTGAGTGAGTAGGTAGGTGGTAATGAGTTGTGGGCCAGTGGACACCAAAAAGGGGAAGTGGTGTGGGCAAGAAATAAAGAAATAAAAATTACAAAAATCAAAACCAAACCAGGAATCCTGGGACTCCCAAGGGAAACTTTTTTCTACTTCCCACTGCTGTCCAGGCATGATCTTGGCTCTCATCATCCTAGAGCATTTACTTAATGTTCACCTGCACTTGACCTTGTGATCCACCCCAGGAAGGTAATGAAAGCCTTATGGCTCCTCCCCTGAGGTGCCTGGCAGGCTGGTCTAGAAGCAGGAAGTGGAAAAGGAGAGCTCCCAGCTTCCATTCAAAATGACAAATGCGGGCTGTAGAAAGGATGGCCCTGGTGTTTATGGAGGCCACAAATTAAATTACTCCACCTGCTCAGGTGTGATCTGATGCCCATTCCTATTACCGTGTTCCGGCACTTCCCAGAAAGTTACCCTGGGAGTCTCCGAAGGCATCATTTTATCATTCTGTTCTGCCAGAATTCCAAGCTTATGATAATGCAGAATGTGTATGTTATGAAATATAAGAATTATTATTTCAAGATAATTGAAAAAGGCACTATAGTAAGTGGCTTGTCTGAGTGCTTTTAATTACAGAGGTGATGTATTGCCACTCCTCATCCCCACCCCTCTTTTTTTCTTTTAAACACATAATTTTGAAAACCATAAATCACTCTGTCTCTTTGCTCAATATGAACCTAACACGCTAAATGACTATACTGTGCTTAATCATTTTCAGAAAAAAAAAATCTGTTTTCTTCTTATAAATGAATTATAAGTTTCTTAAGTAAAGTAGATCTTTATAAGATCTATTAAATGTTGGGTCTAATACTTAGAGTAAAAATACTAAATAGATTTAGGAATAAGAAAAATAAGGAAAATGTTTATGTTTTCTCCTTGAAGCATGTCATAGTTACATCTGAATTTTTTTCATGTTTCCCCTTAAGCCACCTGTAGAATAATCATATTTATAATATTCTAAGGCCTTTTATCATTCTGCTCCTTAATGCTAACAGTCCATAATTGGTTTTGAAACTTTTCGTTTTTTTAGATAAACAAGTTATTTTTCTGTCTGTGTTGCTTTACATAGTTTAAGAACCATGAAATTTGTTCAACATTTTTGTCTTAATACAATGTAACCCTAAAATCATAGTGGACATATGATAACTCGTTTCAGTAACATTCCAGCTTTCTCTTTATAAAGGTTGATGCGAGGTAACTGGTAATTTGGCTCTTTCCTCCTGCCTCATTCCTAATTCCTCCTGTCACCACACTAGTTGGATTCTTTTGTTCTCAGTGTTTATTCACTAAGAGCACACATGTTTGAAAAAAATTAAAAAAAACTTTACTAGTGCAATTTCAATCTTCTATCCTTCAATTAAAAAAATAAAAGTTTGCATTCCAGAGTTTCTTGTCATCTGTTACTTGTTGCAACCTCTAATTCATTACGAATATTCCAGTAATTTCATGCATATGATTCACAGTTTCTGCATTTTGTTCGATTTGGTTTTCTTTTTGAGTCTTCACATTTCCAGTTTTCTCCAATGATCTTCTCAAGCAAGCTTGAGTTTACCACTTTCTAAAAGCACTTGGCATTTTCTCAGGTTTTGGCGCTACGGAGAAGTGCCTGTTGTCAGTTCCCTAATCAGGCTTCTCGGTTGGGTCCTGTGCTTGCCAGCTCTGCGATGCACCCCAAGTCCAACCTCATTCATCACTCTTGGCACATTTCTGAAATGGATGGCCTGCTTTGCCTACGGCCACATCCGATATTCAACAGAGTGTGACCGGAAACCCTCTTGCACTACCTGGAGGAACTTGAAAGTGTTCCATGGCTATTATCTGAAACAACACTTCATTGCTCCCCTGTGGCGAGTGCTCCGACTTGGATTCAGGCCTCCCTCATTTTTATAAAGCATATACCAACCCTGTGCTCTTCACTGCGTGGCAGATTCGTCACATCAACAATTTGTCACTATGCTTTTCCCTTAACTGTCGCTAAGGAGCTTATTTTATGGCAGCCAGATTACAACTATGCTTTCTCTCGTAAATATCGCTTGATTTGCATGGACATTGGTCTTTGTCTTTCCTTTCCTTTCATGAACTTGGCAGTTTTCTGGTGTGCAGCTTCTGGCCATTATCCTTATATAGATAGTTCAGGCATTGGTTGTATCTCACTTGGTTTTGCTGGAAGAGGCCCTGGGAGAGACTGAGCATTGGCGCTTTGTTTTCATATGCATTTAAACCAAAGCGGGCCTGTCCATGATTTCATTTCTACATTCAGTCACAGCACATGCGCTCCTGGGTTCAATGAATGTTAAACGGAATAAGCATTTCTTGAAGGCTTCCTACATGCCCGCACAAGGCCCTCCAGCTGGCTCTTCAACAGGGCCAGTAACAGATGTACCAGTGTCAGCAGTCTGTCCAGCCATTTCTCCATCAACCATTGTGTTTATACAGTTTTTACAAGTTTTAAATCTTATTTCATCTTCTGTTATCTCTGATTATAGTTATACCTTTTTGCTGGTTTTGGTCCCAGGAAATGATACTAATTAAATGTTAGCCAGCATTAAGCCTGCAGGAAAGGTGAATTTGTCCACACTGTAATATATGTATAAATTTGGAAGCTCACCAAACATAAACAAGAAGTGGACTCTCTTGTGGAATCAGATTTTGAGAATTAACGAACTCAAAAGCTTGATATGTAGACCCCAATGCCGCGGATGGCAAGAGAGTTTTCAATACTGTGACTGAAAATGGAGTTACGTAAAAAGATACTCGGGCCCTAGGCCAGAGAGTGAGCGGGAAGAGTCTGTCTCCTACTGTCACCGCCCCCAGCTCCACTCCTGCCCTCTGCTCTCCCTGGGAACTGGCCCAGGAGCTTAGTACCTCTTCGCTTTACTTTCCCTTAACGACACAGGAATGCCAACAGTTGTCAGACTCTGTCTGATCAAAAGCAATGATCTCAACACTCTTCTCCGTTTTCTGACAGTGAGTTTTAGTGAAAATTGTCAGTTACGGACTCATCCAGTAACCGTTACCTCTCCCAGACAATAGTCTTCAGAAGAACAGGGGATTGAAACCATCCCTGAAGGCTGGTGGGGAAAATCTTTCCATTTTCTAAGTAGTGATTTCTTGCTGTTCTTTGCATGTCGCCCAGAAAAGCCAGCGTGCTTCCATTTACGTGCGCTACATCATCCTCTTAGTGCCGGTTACGAACCCGTGAATAGTACAAACAGATGTTCTTGGAAGGGATCTCTTCCTCTTCCTCTTTCTTAACCCCTGCCATAGAGCAGTCTTACCATGAATCTATGTATCCATTCATAAATATATATTATTACTTGAAATTTCTTTAATATTTATTTACATTAGTAGTGTTATCCTGGAACTATCATTTACCAAATTACATTTTTCTAACCTAACTAAAGGAACATAGTTTATTTTCTGTACTTCATTAAATTATTCCATCGGAAGTGCAGATTTACTATTTTACTATTGTTGGGCATTTGGGGCACTTCCCGTATCTGCCGATAACACACAGAACTGCAGTAAACAAATCTTTCTGTGCTTCTTAGAACAAGTACAAGATTGTCTTGTGGGAATATGCCTGGAAGTGTAATTGTTAAATAACACAGCCAGTGAATAGGAGTAAGTTCTAAGAGCTGTTCTGGAACTTGCTTTCCTGGGACAGTAACTGACTGATTTGTTCTTAGATCTTTTTCCCCCCTTATAAGCTGACTAAAAGTAGAATTGCTGAGTCCTAGGGCATCTACTATTCACCTTTACTAAAGAGTGTGAAAGTAATCTCTAAAGTAATTGTAACAATTTATACTCCCCCCAGTAGTTTATAAGATTTCCTGTTTTCAACATCCTTGCTAAATTTCATCAGAGTGTTTAGTGTTTTTTTCCCCCCCAACCTAATGGGTACAAAATAGTATCTTACTGTTAATTTAAATTCTGCTTCTTTGGTCAGGTTTTCATATGTTTATCAGCCATTTGGGCCTGCTGTCTTTCATTTTCTTTTATTACTTTTCCATTGGGTTGTTTGTGCCTCTTCATCTAAAATAATATACTTATGTTTTGGACATTCAAATTGTGCATTCTATGTATTTTTTGCATATATGAACTCCTTGTCAGTTACTAATATTTTCAACTTGTCCATGTCTGTTTCTTATGTAAAGATTTTTAAAATGATAATTTACTTTATTTTCTTGATCTTTTATTTGTTGAGTGTTTTGAGTCCTATTTAAGAAATTATTTATTATTCTAATATCATAAACACATATTTATAAATATTTATCTAAATGTTTAAAAATTTTGCTTTTATATTTTTTACTCTTTGATTTTTATTTGATCTCCTTTTATTATTGTTCTTATTTATAGCCAGCATTTAGTGCCAGTGACACAGTTCATTTCTCTCCTATTTGTCCATACGTCACATTTGTAAGGCATTTCGTTCTGTCCTACTGGTCAGTCTCTGAGTACACACCACTTTGACTTAATTACCATAGTTCATTAGTGAATACTGATACCTGACAGGCAAGACCTCATCCTTTTTTGTTGTTCTTCAGAATCATCTTGGTTGTGCTTTATTGGCCCTTTGTTCCTCAATCTGATTTTTCATATCATTTTATTAATTTCTGCATAGTGGAATTTTGTTGGGATTTTGATTATGGTTGCATTAAATTTATAGATCAATTTGCAAAGAATCTCCATATTTAAATATTGAGAAATATATATTTCTCCATCCTTTCGTGTGTTTTTTTCAAAGTAAGAAAGGTTTTATTTTAAAGATCAAACAAATAACAAAACGCACCCAAATGCAAGTGACAAAGTTCACTGGATTTTTTTAAAAGAGCAAGCTGCACTCAGGTGTTAGTGGAAATCAGAAGCATCCAAGAGATGCCCAGGGCTGTGGGTCACAGATGTGGGAACGCATGGTGAGAGAAGCGCTACGAGGCAGAACAGCAGGTGGGAAGGAGTTTTCAGACCCTTCACGCCAACGTGCTCTGGTTCTGCTTTGGGGAATTAAAGTAAGCAGCAGGTCACCGCCCAGAGAATTTTACTGTCAAAGAACACTTGCAAAAGTGTAAAACAGATTTGAGGTGGTTACCAAAGTGATACAGGAAAGTCAGTGGGGAAAAAGTTCGTGTTCTCAAAAGCCAGGTTTCACACAGTGGCAGGCACTAAATCTAGTTATGTGTGCTTGCACTAGAAAAGAAGAGAATCATCTTAATAAAGGCTGATCTTTTGTATGATACCTAGGAACTGTTGCTCATTAACTTCTCCATCTCCATCAGCTTCATCAGTCATCTGCAGCTCCTCATCAGTGATGTTCTCACCCAGCTTCTAGGCTATGGGTTATAGATTGTTGAACAATATTGCCCCAGCTTTATCATCATCAAAGAGCTTAAAAGCTTTCAGGATTTCCTCTTTGATATGTTTCTCAGACATTTTCTATGTCATCGCAGTCAAAAAGTCATTGAAGTTCATTTTTCCTGCCTGTTCCTTATCAATTTCACTTATCATTTCCTTAGTCTCTCTCTTCTTTCTTGGGTTCAAAGCTCAGTGCTTTCATTGCTACCTGAATTCCTTCACATCAGTAGTCCCAATTGCATCAGTATTGAAGAAATCAGAAGCTAGCCCGATATCCTGTATCTGCTCTACAGTGAGCTCTGGTTGAGGACTCACCCTTTTTTCACTAGCAGTTGATGCCCTGTTTGCCTTCTAAAAGTTAGAGGCCCTCGACAGAAGACTCTGCTGCCCATTGTTATGGCAACCAGCATACACACTAACTCCTCACAGTTCCAAACGCCCCCTCATGTTTTCCGTATCTCAATGCTTCTATAATTTCCTCCTTAAAGGTTTTTCTCCCGTAAGTTAGTTTTATTCTTAGGAATTTATAGTTTAAGTTACTTTTGTTTCATTTTAAATGACTATAATGATAAAAAGTTTATAATGTTTATCTGTAAACATTTTTTTTACTGCCTCAGGGACCTCATCATAAACATGAGCCCTCATGTTGTACTTGGATTTTGGTTGCATTTCTGATGAATACCTACTCGAATGTAGTGCTGGTTGTTGCCTTGGAATTTGTTTTCCAGGGACAATAACTGACACGAATTAGATTTTAGATTATTGTCCTTTTTTGTTTCTTCATATAGGTGTGCAGCAAGTAGAATACATAGTGTGTATTTCCTAGACAATGACTGAAATACTAAAGAAACCCTTCTTTCTAAGTTCTATTTCTTATCTTTATAAAATCATCACTTGGTTACACGTATAATCATCTGCCTTGACTTAACTTTTTTTCATTATTATTTGTCATTTCAGTTTTCCCAGTAGCCTTAGGGAAAACTTTGATTACACATAACTATTTATTAGGCGTTAGGGATTTTGGAGATAGATGTACATTAAGCATTATTGGCACTATCATTATTGGCTAGCGTAGTACCTGACATATAATGGATACTCAGTACGAGTATAATTCAACAAATACCACTGGTATTATTTTTTGAATATTAAGGATAAGTTACAAATATTACACCAGGCCATGATCAGTTTATAAAGAACTTTTTACTGCATGACATTTATTGGAATTTTGGACAAAAATAAAAGTAAAAATTCCATCTTTATGTGTCTGTTTGTTTTGATGCATGTCACTAAACTGGCGACTGACCATGCCATGGGGGACCAGAGTCAGGGAATAAGGTCAGCATTTGCTCTTTGCGGGCTCTAGCACACTATGTTTACAAGTATTTCTGAATTTACTGATGGATCTGTTTTTTATCTTTCAGTCATATTACCAATGCAATTTTATATTTGGAATAGCAATGAAATCTGTGGATAGAATCAATCCACCAAAATGGCAGGGAAATTACCAAACGTTTCAGTCATTTTTAAGTCTTCTCTGGAGTGACTACCGTAGTTACTGAGTACAGTGAGCTGCTGCATGGCTCATATCCCCTTAGCTTGGCTTGCTCCTGTGGGCACCCATTTTACTAGCTTTCAGGCAACATCCCCTTGTGTATTCGCTGATACATGCCACCAAGCTGACCCATGTCTTCAGTGTGCCTCGGGGAGAGTGAGGCTGTTGGAGGTGAGACCTGAAGACACCCGCCTGAGCTCTCCATGCTGCAGAACTGCCTCCGTCTTTGACTCCCAGCGCTGACTCCGCTGCTCACTCACTGCCCCAGCATCATTCCTAATATCATTTCTAATTGCAGCCATTACAGATCTCCAGTTTTTCCATCTCTTGGTGCTTCTGCTTCCTGCCACTTCTGGCTCACTTCCCAGCCCTGCATGGAGGGGAAGGCGTTTCGCAGGCAAGTCCCTTCAATCACAGCGTGACAGCCATTCAGAGTCTGTTGGATTTAATCTTTGGAGAATCAGATCCGCTTGACAGTATGTCTCTTTTCCTCAGCACTCAGGCAGGCTGCTTTTCACTCCTTAAATTGGTTACATTGCAACCCTGCCTACTTTTGGGTCAGCAGGCATGGGAGAAACTTGAGATTCTGGAAGGCTGGTACCTGGATGACTAAATTTTACTGTGAGAGTGAATTTGAATGGCTTCTGTCCAAGCTCTATGTGGGCCATCTTGGAGGCTGATCTAACAACCAAAGCTGAGATTGCAGAATATATTAAAAATAGTTTTTAAAATTCAGTATTTTTCACAAAGGGAGTCCATCTATCTCCTTTTCTATCAGTTTCCTAGGGCTTCTGTAATAAGGTAAGTTACCACAAACTGGATTGCTTCAAATAACAGAAATGTATTATCTCACAGTTCTGGAGGCTAGACGTCCAACATCAAGGTGTTGGCAAGGCCATGGTCCCGCTGAAATCTGGAGGGGGTAATCCTTCCTTGCCCTTTCCTAGCTTCTGGTGGTTTGCTGGCAATCCTTGGTGTCCCTTGATTTGCAGCTTTAGTAGTTCAGTCTCTGCCACTGTCCCTATTTGGTGTTCTCCCCTTGAGTGTGTTATCTGGTCTCTTCTCTTCTTGTAAGAACATCAGTCATATTGGATCAGGGCACACCCTAATTCAGTATGACCTCATCCTAACTTGATTACATTTATACAGACTCTTTCTTTTCAAATAAGACCAGAATCATAGGGACTGGAGGTTAGGACTTTTATGTATCTTTTGGGAAAGGGGCACAGTCCAACCCATAACACACTATCCACCAGTGCTGAGCATGATGGCAGAGGGGTGTAAATGGGAAGATGCGTTGTGTGATTTTCTTTCTTAGATCTATGTGGGGAGGATGTCAGGGATCAACATTTTTCTTTCTTAGCCCATTCATTATCTTCTTACTCCCTAGTCCCCAATATAGTCTCCCATCATGATTTATGGTTAGAAAGTAGGAAGAGATATTTTTTAAAAAATCAATGTTTGAAAATACAGGTTTAGTCTATTGGGAAATAACTCATCTCTTCCAAAAGACTTATGCTTTATTGTTCAGAACTTGGTAATTTCCAATGGAAGTTGGTTTTATTTTATTTTTAGAAAATTGCCAAGCTTAAAGGAAAAAGAATAATTCTAAGATGTTTGTGATTAAGGCCAATTTTAAATATATATTATGATATTACTTGATCAAGTCCCCTATATTGATGGGTCCTTTCCCTGTTATCAAGAATAGTGAAAAAAATAAGATTTCATTTAATAGAGTTATGCTGTATTTACTAGACTGATATTTTCTTAAGATTAGAAATGAATAAAATGCAATCAATTTAAAAATAATACTTATAGAGCTCAGCTTAATATTTATGAGATTTAAAAGACAGAGTATTATTTGGAATAAAAAAAAAAAATTCCGTAACCTAGCTTCTACAGCCAAGGTGATGCAAAGTAGACAGACAAGCAGAGCTTGTATTGGCCGTGAAACAAAGACTGCAGGCAGGTGATGGGTGGAGAAAGCAGAGCAGGGGAGTGAAGGCAGACGGTAGGGTGTGTCGTGCTGTAGTAACACGAGGAAGTTTTCCACGCCCAAGTATAGTGTAAACCAAAGCACTAAGAGGCTATGGCTGAATATTGGATAAGGGGGAGGATAAGTGGGAGAATTTTTTTAAAACTATATATTAGAGTTCTTGATTTAATGTAAGAACATACTCTGCTTAATGATTATAATAGGCTTCTCAGGATACGACTAGTGACAATTTTTGCTGCTGAGTATTGGATGGGTAGAAAGAGTATAAGCGTAGAAACCAGGGACTGACTGGGTACTCTTGTAAAGTTTTAGGTATTGTGCCAAGAGTTTTGGTTAGGGTAATGGCTGTGGAGATTGTGGGGACTGTGTAATTATTTAAAATACTGATGAGATCAAATTGGTAGTATTTTGACGTGAATTCCATTTAGGATCTAAATTTCAGATGAAAACAAAATTAGATGTTGAAGTCACATGTACCTTGGCAGGATAGATTCTCACTGCTGTTATTAGGTATAATGTGAAAGTTAAAGACTATAAGCCATGAGACCATATCATCAGACATCTTTCTAGAAAATATGCTATTACAAGGGACTGCTACTTCTGCTTTGTCACCACCACTATTGGTATTATCACTTGGTGTCATATTGTATTGTTCACTGTGGGCTAGCTACCAACTGGGCTAAGTTATTTATGCATATTATTTCATTAATCTTTTAAATTCATTCTCTTCTGAATCTCAGTCTTTCTTCATGATACATACATTTTCATGGTTCCTTTAGTACAAGTACTTGGCATTAAGCTGTCTGATATTTTTTTGAAGCTCTTCATTTTGCTCTTAGTTAAATATTTTAGCTAGGTGTATATTTATAGTTTGCCTGTTTTTTTTAACATGTTGAAGATATTATGCTTTCATTTTGCCATTGAGAAGGATGCTGTCAATATAATTTGTTCTAGTTGTTCTTTCTAGCTACACTAAGATCTTCTGTTTGACTTTCATTGACTTCAGTTTTACTATGAAGTGATCAGATATGGACTTCCTTTTATTTATCTTGGATGGTATATTTTGGGCTTCCTGAATCAGAGGATGCATGCATTTATTGAAGTCTGGAATGTTCTAAGTTAGAAAACTTATCTATGCATGTATTTTGCTTATGTGTAATTTCTTTGATTATATGGTTTTTTATTGTGTTTTGTTTTGGTAATTTCAGCTGTTTTCCACTTCACTGGTTTTCTTATTAGTTGTATCTAATCTATTATTTAGTCTTTCCTTTGAGATTTAATTTTTGTTATTTAAAGAAAAATTAATTGGCTCAGAGCATCATTTTCTTAATTCATGTTTTCAAATTTTTATTTTCTATAAATACTTTAAAATATTTATTGTATGTTTTATATATTATAATTCCATTATCTGAAGTTCTTTAATTATTAATTTCTTTAATTTGATTACTAAGTTCTTTAAGATCATTATTCTTCCACTCAGCACCTCTGTAGTGGTCTATCTATATTTGAAATGTATACTCATTTTTTTATGAATTCTTATTTGAGAGAATCTTATGCTTCCTTCCAAAAACATTTAATTTCCCTTCTGACAGGGACCCCCAGACACCATCATTCTGAAGGTATATTTAAAATAATTTATCTGATCTACTTTCCCAGTATATTCTGGTAACATAAATGAATTTCCTACGAATACATGAGGATAGCACTCTGGTTATAGAATGACATTATTCGTTATAAATGAGACCACCTGATTTTTTAAAACTGGTATAGCAAATTTGGTTTGTTTGTTTTTTCCATTTCTGTTTGCCAAGGGTCACATTTTTTTCTACTTGTTCTTTTCACTGACACAGCACTTGAAGAATCCACATTTTATTTTGTGTGGACAACAGTGGAGCTCCACTCCTTGTGAGGGTCAAGACATTCTCCTTTCTCATGTGTGGTCCTTAAAACCGGCCTCTTAACTATTGAAATTGAAGATAACTAAGATGTCAATGCTCCAGAATCAATGTACCATTTGATTTCAAGGCTGCAATTTTTTTTCTTTTGCTCAGGTATTCCCCACCAATAAGGATGTTTGCTGTGTTTTACATGTATTTAAACGTGTCTTGGAAATAATAATTTTTGCTATTCAGTCTCTAACATCCTCTCATTTAATTTTTTTTCACTGGATTTTTGACATGGTTTGTGATTTTATTCATTTTAATGATGATCTTAGAAAGGTTAAGTAATTTGAACAAGGTCACACAAGGAAAAAAAATATGTCTGAACTGGAACTTAAGCTCAAGAAGTCTGAGCCCAAATTCTTCACTGGTATGCTTTCAGAGACAAAATACAATTATTTTAAGAGCTTGTCCTATGGATAATTTATTACTTAATATTTTGTTAGAAGAGTATTAATACTATTAACATTTTCATTTTTAATTTTAGTTGTCATATGTAAAGGTTAATAAGCCTAAGACTCAGAGGAGTTACAAGTTCTAATTGAAGGCAGCTAATTTAAGACAATATTAAATTAGTAGTGAGAAATGCCAAATGTGTACTTTTTAAGAAGGTGGGAATTCAAAGGATTAAATCTGTCATGTGATGAAGTGTTAGTTATTTTTTGTTGCTTCTTTTGGTTTATAATTATTGGGCATACATGTGCATAAAGGTTCAAAGCAAAGTAATCTTTATAGATGATTATTGATTTCTTATTCTATCAGTTGTGCTTTTATTTATTTATTTCCCAGAAAGTTCCAGGTCTTTTAATTTTTAATTGAATTTATTGGGGTTACACTGATTAATAAAATTGTATAAGTTCCACTCAGGGCATATGTCTGGATTGAGGGCTAGGTCCCCAGTAGGGGGCACTCGAGAGGCAATCACACATTGATGTTTCTATCCCTCTCTTTCTCCTTCCCTTCTCCTCTCTCTAAAAATAAATAAAATCTTTAAAAAATTACATAGATTCAAGTCACACAATTCTATAATATGTGGTCTGTATATTGTATTGTGTTTACCACGCATGTCATGCCTCCTTCCATCACCATTTATCCCCCCTCTACCCTGTGCTACCTCTCCCCACCCCCATTTCCATCTGGTAATCACCATACTGTTGTCTGTCTGGGAGGTTGTTGTTGTTGCTTTTGATGAATCCCTAAAAAGAAACATTACATATCATGTTTATGCTCAGTCAGCAGCCCTGTATCTATGGTCCTGATGAAGAAACGGTGGCTGGAGGAGGCGTCACAATGCTAAACTTCACTGTCTAAAATAAGTCATGTTTTTGCTTACTTTTGGACGGTTGGCTACTTTCAGGTTAAAGAAGTTTTTGAAGTTGTCTCTAAATTAGCACAAAAAAGAGTTGGGCTGATCACATGGTAGCCACAGTATCATTGGTCAGACATTTGGGAATCAAGATGTGCTTGATGTCCGATTTTATAATGAGAGGCACGGGCTCTCTTCCTTTTCTGTATCCTTCCTACTTTATTTACCACTTATGATTATTTGTTTAAATATTGTCCTACTTCTTTAAAATTACAGCACATGATTTTAGTGTCCAAATTTTATTTTAAAGATCAGTTTCACAACACTGCCACAACATGACTAAAGACATGGACTTTTGCCATTGGTGTTTTAAGCATATTATTGTTGTTATAACCCTATTTTTGTCACTGTGTTTTTTGTTTCCTTTTGCTTGACATTTAACCATGCACATTATCTGAGAATTAGTTAAATCCCAAAATCTGTAGTTAGACTTTTTCGGTTAGAATTCTCATTCTGTTACCTAGTTATTTTAGCCTTTGACAAATTAATTGATCTTTATTTGACCCAGCTTTCTTATCTATAAAATGGGAATAGTACCTAGCTCACTGAATTTTCATAAGGGTTAAAGGAGTAAATGCGGTGCTTAGAACAGTATGTGGCACTAAATAAGCATTATGTCAGGATTAGCTGTAATTATCATCTGTAATCACTGTTATTATCATCATTATCATCACTATATTGTGTTTTAGACTTTCTTTCAGTAGACCCTTGACTTGGAACGGTAAGGTTCATAAGATCACAGACTTGAAGCCCAGCAGCCTTAGATACAAATCCTAGAGCTAAAGCTGACTTTGGGCAAATTGATAAATGTTTTTAAGCTAAGCCATAATTTCTTTCTTCATTGAAATGGAGATGATGTTATCCCTCTTATTGTAAGATAATGTATGTAAAGTACTTATCATTGTGCCAGGTGCATAGTAGGCATTTTATAAATAATAACTGTTACTGTATTTTGCATCAGTTTCCAAAATTGGAAAGGGCTCTTGAGATCAAGTAGTCACCTATTCTTAGTCTCTGGGAAAGAAGGAGATGAGCTAAAGGCAAGTAGAAGTAAGAGGTAACATTAATTACACTGAGATCCACACAGAGTAGGACCAATAGCTTTTAGCAATGCTGCCATTTTGGGGAATGATCTCAATCTGCATCTGCTGATTAGTGAAAATTAGTAGGTTTGGGGATTCTCAAGTGTAATTAAAATGTGTAGCAGCCCAGGAAGCAAAAGAAACCTTAAGGCTAAATTCTGTAAATGGTTCCATTTACTGGCTTTGCCAGCTCTTCCTGCCAAAGGCTTGGCTGGAGTATTTAAATAGGGCACACTTGGTGGGGGTTTATGTGACAAGCTTTTGCATGTCCATGCATTTATACCTGAAAAGATTCTTTAACTTGGAATTGTGTGAAGATAACAAATGGATCTATTAAAAATTATTGAACCTACAGTCTGTCTTGAGAATTAAATATAGTGAACTGTCCATTGTTTCTGTAGGGCATCCTGGAAAGGGTGCATGGTAGGCTCATACCGGCCTCTTTTTCCTTCTTAGTAACAGCCTTGGACCCTGGTAACCAGGTCTCGGTTACCTGGTAACCAGTAAATGGGCTCGGACCGAATCAGCCTGGGCTGCCATTGTCTCCTGTCCAATGTGCCTGGATGACTTACTTCTTCCTTCATAAACACTATCGGAAGATGGCTTAAAAATTTGCACATTAAACCAGGTAGTGCTTCCATCTCTTAAATTCTTCATACCTACAGGTTCTTTGACATCAGTTTTTTCTTTTCCAACCTTTCCTTTAAACTTCTTTTGATGTGGAGATCAACTTTCCTTCATTGTTCAAAACTAGTTCCCATACTTAGCGCAGACATCTCCCAGCAGTACCCCAGGGCAATTGCTGCTCGATCTCTCTATCTCCTTAATATGCAGGCGATAAAAGAATTAAATTTCTTTACTCCATTTTGTGTTGCTGCCCCCTTTGTTGAATATTAATTGACTGTAGAGACTTGGGTTTATTTCTGGGCTCTCTATTCTGTTCCACTGGTCCGTGTGCCTGTTTTTATCCCAGTATCAGGCTGTTTTGATTATGTGGCCTTGTAATACAGTTTGGTGTCAGGTATTGTGATCCCTCCTACTTTGCTCTTCTTTCTCAAAATTGCTATAGCTATTTGAGATCATTTATGGTTCCGTATAAATTTTTGAAGTGTTTGTTCTATGTCTGTGAAATATACCATTGGTACTTTAATAGGTATTGCATTGAATCTGTAAATTGCTTTGACAGTCACCAGAGGGGAGAGGGGAGGGGAATTTCAGGGGAAAAGGGGAAGGGTTTGGAGCAACAAGTATAAAGGACACATGGACAAAAACTAAGGGGGGTGGAAATAGGAGGGAGGTGGGGAGGGCTGGGGCAGTGGGCTGGTATGGGAGTAAAAGACAGAAAACTGTACAAGAACAACAATTAAAAAATAAATGAAAAAAAGAATTAAATACCATGTATCAGTAGTTGCTTTAAAATTCCATGTTAGTTTATTAATCATTATGCTGTCGTGCAGAGTGGAATACTAACTTCAGCATGATCAGAATGTTCTCTCTCTATAGGCAAGCCTACATGGGAGGCTAAATTAATGCTCTCAACATGAGTTTATTAATTTGTAGCAAGTAATATGCTGCTACGAAGCTGGATGCTTATCTTTACCGGCAAGGGTGTAGGGGCAATTTTTCAAATACTTTATTAAAATTTTCCTCTTACGCTTTAAAAGAAATAAACACTAAGAAGTACAGACTGGGCCCCCTGCGCTTGGGAGCAGCCTGCAAAAGGCATGAAGACTGAGTCTGGCACTGGAGCCCAAGGATGGGTCCTACTGACCGAAGAGTGTCCAAAATCCGACTTTTATTTAGTGCATTTATCCTACTTTTTTTCAGTTTAACAGTTGATTTGTTGCTTTAAATTGTTATGTTCTTTAGAAGAGATGATGTCTGGAGGTTGAAAAAGCATTGAGCATATTATTTGGAAATTAAATTAGAAATTTTTTTTTAAAATAATTTTGTCCTTTGTTTCCTGACATGTTGTACATGATTTCAACAGAGCTAATGGTTCACGTTTCCAATGGAAGGAAAGTAAAGGTTAAAATGAGCTGATTTCCTTTTTTGTTTCTCTGTTATTCCCTCCAATTTCATGACATTGGTTTGATAAGGTGGGATTTTTTTTCCCTTTGGATATCTTAGAGAAAAATGAATCACCTACGGGAAAGGGGTCCTAGAACCCTCCTCAATCCCACTTTTCATTTAGGGCTTGATGTAAAGAGGATAGAGAGAGATGCTGAAATCTCACTGCTGTCCCAGACCTGCTGCGTATGGGACCAAGGGACTAATTAACAATGAGCAGTGCATTTGTCTGGGGCATTGTCTTCTATAGTTTGCCCTTTATCAATCTACCAGGGAGCTTGGCGTGGTGGCAGTGTGTAGCCAGTCTCTGCCATCTTTCAGAGACATGGCTAAAGCCACCCATTAGAGGAATTAAAAGAAGAGAAGTCTCAAGTGGCTTGCTCAAGGTCATGCAGCCAACTAGGACCAGAAGCTGGGACTGATGACTCTGAGTTTTATTTGCTATGACTTACCACTGTAGTTAATTTTTTTAGTAACCTTCTGTTTTTGATAAGATTTCACAAATTCACAACTGACTGTCCCCAAATTAGTCCATATAATTTAAGCTTTTTTATACCCTTTAGGCTGTCTTGAGACTCCATTTGTGTACAAATATATTTGCATGTTACTATGGTATTTCAAATTTGTTGTTAGTACAACTAAAGGAATACTTGCACCACTGATTTCATATTAGCTGACTTATAAATGCAAAGAAAAGCACATAGGAAGCATAAATAAAGGCACATTATATAATCTGAACCATACAGGCTGCAGATAAAGTGTGCTTGAAATTGCTAGGCTGTGAAATAGAAAGGCAACGTTTTCTAAAGTAGTCTCTAGCTAAATGAAAACACAGGAACAATCCTCATAATGAGAAGCGTTGATTATGGATAGAAAACTCTTCCACACATTTAAAAAACTAGAAACAAAGCAAAAAATGTTCCGAGTAATTGGTATCATGAACCTGGCAAACAGGGCTATAAAATTACAGCTCAATTAAGTTATGTCCGTGGAGAAAACTGATTTTCCTTTCTGGTTCGAAAGTGGAAACAAAACAGAATGGTCAGATTTTAGGATTTGAATGACATGGTCTGCTTCAGTTTCTTACAATAGTATATATTTGGTATAGTATACTTATTTCAGAAACCCTTTCATTGAACAATAACATTTACATGTCCATCAATACTTGTCTTAATTTTATAAAAATATTGTGACATTGGGTTCTGTATTTATCTTCTGTACTCCGTTTTTCTCTTGCTTAGCATATTACGGTTTATTGTTTCCAAGTTTATGGTATTCCACTGTATTCGAGCCCAGGGCAATAATCACCTTTTTATGGAATATGACTCTTGCTATTGTACGTTTAACTGGTCTTTGTGAAGACCTCATTTGTGAAGTATGCCGTATTGCAGCTTAATGATTTTTCTGGCTACAACAATGCAAAATTACCTTATACCCTCTCCTCCCAACCCAGGAAAAGGCTACAGCTAAAATATTTAAAATCCATATGCTTAATGATCTGTGCCGGCTGTAAGGTAGCACATTACTGTCTCTAACTATGTTTAATAGCTCATAACATTCAATACACTTAATCATCAGTGACTTTCATTTGTAGTACTTTTGCATACCGAACATATCTGGATATGGGGAAAATTGCATTGGGACAGACTCAGTCACCCACCTTGATGAAGCATCCCGGGCCTGACCAAATGAGGGTGCACCTTTCTCTTCAGAGCTGCTCTAGCCCCTGAGGCTGGGCTGAAACAGCATCACGTGGTTATTTGGAGATTTTTAGAAAATGTTCTATTTATTTATTTTTAGAGAGAGGCGAAGGGAAGGAAAGAGGGAGAGAAACATCAGTGTGCAGTTGCCTCTCACACACCCCACACTAGGGACCTGGCCTACAATCCAGGCATCTGCCCTGACTGGGAATCGAACTGGCAGCCCAGTTCAGTTCACAGGCTAATGCTCAGTCCACTGAACCACACCGGCCATGGCAGTTATTTGGGGATTTTAACAGCTAAGGAGGAAATTTTAATTTGCTGGTGTCACATCATGCTTGGTGGTCTCCCAAACACTCTGGGGCTGTGACCAGAGCCCCTAATATGTATGTAAGGAATCCGGGATACTGGCCTCACCCAGCTGCCTGACCTCCATCCAGCAGGTCATTCTCCACTTGGCTTCTGTGTCTTTATCTGTGCGAGGAGAGTGAGCCATTGAATGATGCAGGAGAAGTGCCCACCCAGGTCAGAGACTCTCCAGTCTCACAATTACTTCAGAGACAGTGAGTCCATCAGCCTTCTCCTGTTTCCCATGTAATGTTTCATTTGCTCAGCGATCTCCTTGGAAAAATGAAGAAAGATAGAGTTCTCTGCCAAAGACTACCCTCGGTGGAAAGACAGAGGAAAAAGCAGCATTCTCATTTTATAATATTTTCATGTTTTGGACGTGGTTTACATGATATGTGCTTTTAAAAAACATAAGCACATAAGGCTATCTTCTGAATTTCACATATGAAGGCCACAGATATCTAGTGTTTTGGTAACAGAAGCATCTGAACTATTCAGTGCTAGAAATAAGAGGGTCTGCATGAGGTGGCTTATTTAATGCAGATTTTGCTTGAGAAAATACATGAATGCGTTCATCATCCCTAAGCCTTGGAAAATTTTGATCGTCAATCATTCCCCCTAATCATGAGTTTGAGCCCTAACCACCTGGGGTGAAATGCATACATTGCTCTCTCTCAAATGCTTGATTGTTTCCAAAAACGTTTAACAGTTCTTTCCTCTTGATCACGAAACTAAGGAGAAACGAAGGAGTTGCTTACTTCTACTAGCACTTGCCTTTCTCAGTGTTACAGCTTCCAGGCCACTTGCTGAACTTACAAGTCCAATTTAAAAAAAGAAAGAGGAAGAGAATATTCAGATTATTATTGTGAAGTATGTAACATTCAGGATTTCTTTTGTCCTTTCTCCCTGCTTCAGGGAGAAATTAATTTGATATGTTTCAAAATGGAAGGTACCGGGCAGGCCTTCTTTGGCTCCTTCCAACAGTTAAGTAAATGTACCTTGTCAAATGTATATTAGATACTAGGAATAAAGAAATCGATATGCTACGGTTATGGTCCCCACTCTTACAGTCCAGGGAAAGAGGTGAGGACTGAAAAGTATTGAATATGCAGGCACAGACAGCCATAAATCAGCCCTGCCAGGGAGTGGGAGAGCCTGAGAGTAATTGAAGAAATGACTTTGTTTATTCAGTTCCCTTCTTTCCTTCCTTCCTTTCATTTTTCCTCCCTCCCTCCCTCCCCCTCTCCCTTTTTTCCTTAAAATACTCCACTAACCAAATAAAATAATATACAGGTCTTCAACTCATAATATAGGCCCAGACAGAGATATGTAAACAGGTAAGTTTAATACAGTAAGTAGAATGTAAAGATATTTCTAAAGCACTCTTGTTAAAAGCATAGACTCTGCAGCCAGACTGGCTTTGAATTCTGGCCCCGCCAGAATCACTTACCAGCTGCTTGACCTTAGCTAAGTAAGCCTCCCGTTCTCTTTTCTGTTTCCTTTGGTATAAATGGTGACAGTGTAAGTGTTTATTTTATTGCGCAGTAATTGAATTAAATCATGTAAGGCTATTGGAACAGACCTTTGCACACTGTGAATTCTAAATAAAAGAGAAATTTACTTATTAGGAATGAGATCAGAGAGCACATATCAATATATTAATTACAAATAGACACAACCTAATAGAATCTTAAAATGAAAGAAGACTTGAATTACCTTGTGGGCACCATCCTCTGGATGCAGGGACCAGCCTCAGACAGGATGTTCCTCCGTGTTTATAACACAGTGAGTTCAGAGGTCCTTGGCTTTGTCAACACCTGCCTGCACAACTGATCCTTTCCTGTGTATCACCCAGTTCTGTGTGTTTCTTCTCAAAGGAGGGCTCACCTGTGTTTTCTGAACAGGAACAAAGAAGTCTCTGGTAACATTGTAACTTCTGTGGTATTTTCCACATTGACCATTCATTTAACATTTCAGTTTGCTTTATCTCAAATGAACATCAGTATTTTCCCACCATGCTTTGAAAATTAGCTAACCATAGCAGCAAGTGGCTTTGAAGTATCACATCGCCTTACAGACTCTACAACAAAATCAAAGTGATAAAACATTCAGGAGATGTCCAGTTTCTACTCAGTTACCATCCTGAAGTGTGGTTATTCCTGCACTGGCGTTGGGAGTGGTTGGCTCAGTGACAGTAAGGTTTAGGGAACAGAATTAGTGAAGACTGCAAAAGTGTGGTCCGGTAATACGCCCCACCCCTCTTGTCTCCTTCTCTAAAAATAGACTGCGTTTTCTCGCATTGCTGCGTAGGATCTATTTCTCAGTATCCGTTAAGATTTTTACCTTGAGGAAAATGCGTGTGAAAAACGCTCTGAGGCAGGCATGGGATATTGTGAAAAGGAAACAAACCTTCGTGAAGAGGATTAGAACTTCTTGCTCTTTTTCTCTCATCTCCTCTAGGAATTCTGTAATGAGGGGAATTGCAAGAGTGTTAACGATTATATGCCATATAACTTATGTAAGTAGACAAAGGAAAATGTATGTAATTAGGCAAAGGCAAATATGCAGTTATAATATCACATATTATAACTACTGTTTAAAAGTGTAGGCATAAAGAACGTTCCAGAAGACAGCTCATCAAATGTTCCCTGGTGGTTGTCTTTGGTTACTGGAATAGTGTGGGCTATTTGGTTCTCATTAATTGTCTGTATTTTCCAGTTCTCAAAAGGAGTAATCTTTATTTTATAATCAAAATATTGAGAATGTAAATTATCACACGAAGTATGGTAGGTACATCGTAATTTTCCTATCTGGCTTCATAGGTCTTAATCTACTCTAGTTCTGGTTATTTCATCCCATTGGCTCTGTGCCTTGCGTTTTCCCCCTTTTCCTTTCTCACTGTAGCTCCTCTAGCTTTTGATTCTAGGAGACAAGCCCAGAGCCTGCCATTGCTGAAAGGGTGCAAAGACAGCAGAAGTTAAACCCTCGTCAGCATCTAGAACCATGGACTTTCTGAGTTTTCCATTCCCTCACTCTGCCTTCTCTGAACCTCGCTTTTCTCTTGCTTCTCACAGTCTGTCAGTTCACTTGCCAAGTGTTTAAAGATTGCTTACACTGAATGCAGGGCTGCCTGCCAAAGGATGAGACATGTGACATTCATGTCATTGGTTCATGATCTGCTTCCTAAGTGACTTGTCTGCTCCCAGCACTCTGTTACCTGCGTGTCATTCCTTTTTTTCTGTATCATTATTTTCCTGCTTCATTCCACATTTGAGATGATATTATCTCAAGTTTATACAAAATTGTCTATCCATCCTAATACCTTTAGGGTAGCGTAAGAACCAGAACAATCACTGATTTGAAAACCAAGTACTGGCCCCCTATATGAGGGGGAGGATGTATAATCTGACTTAAAGCAATAAGCGATGAGCATATTTGGGGCAGATGTTCTCCTGTTTCTAAATTATTATGTGCACGAGGAGTGGGATCAACCAAGAAGTACACTTTTGTCTTTTAACCAGTTCGCTGGTAATTCTTCTGCTGGAGAGGGTTTGCAGTGACAGTGGAGCAGTGGTATTGATGACAGGAATGCATCTTCTCTAACTCCGGTCCCTAAATGGCCGTCCATAAGGCAACTGTCATCACTTCACCCTTAATTTACAGTCGAGGGGACTGAAACACACAGGTTGATTCATTGCCAAGCTCACATGTTGATTAATGGTTGGGGTGGAGTTGAGATGTGATCCTAGGTCTTTGTGACTTTAACAATATATTTCTAAATCCTTGGATTTTATATATATATATATATATATATATATATATATATAAAGCTTTTAGACTAATACTTGTATAATAAATCTTTATATAGAAGCATATACATATTAATTGTTATTATTTCCCTTCAGTCACTCATTTGGAGAGTTGACTATTTTTTATTTCCAGCAGAGGTAACGTTGCTTGAGCAGCCCAAAGCTTTACCATAGAAACAGGGCTCTGAGCTTAGGTCTGTAGAGCCATGAAGAAGATGGAACACAGCAGTAGCTGTAAAGGAAGCAGGTGAATCTGTTTTCCGCCCTTCACTGCTCCCGTCCCTCTCCTATACAGGTTTGCTATTTCTTAGCTAAAAGTTTTGGTATTTTAGAAAAAGCAATTTCCCTGGGAAAATAGCTAATTTTATGCTGATAAACTTGCTTAACCTTTTGTAATATAGATTTATGTTTTAATTCAGTAATCCTAAAACTGTAGGGGTATAAAACTCATTCAAGTTACAGCCAACTTTGGATTGCCTTTCCTTTTAAATCTTTAATAACATGATATTATTTGTCTCTGCTTAAAATGAGTTTTTAGTTTTAATTTAAATTGAACGAAATCATCTATTTATCAAAGAAAAATCTCAGAATTTAGCATGAGATTTCTCTTTGCAGAGTCACATTTGTTCATGTGGGCCTCTTTCTCTCTCTCTCTCTCCCCCCTCCCCCACCTACCTCTCTCTCTCTCTCTCTCTCTCTCTCAGATTTACCATTATCTCCTGAGCTTCTTTCAGGGGCACCTGCTGCTGTGGGCCCTGAGTTGAGAGTTCTATACTGATATGTGGCACCCGTTGGCTTTGATGCAATATTGCTGACCAAATAAATGGTCAGCATCTGAAGTGCCATTATAATGACCCTTTATATTGAAACCTGAACTTGAAAATTAGTTGGATCAGTCATGGTCCCCCGCACACAGGGAGCAGGCGCCTTTGTTCTGAGAGTCGCTCTTCCACACTGCCGTACTCCTCCTCAAGCTATGGCTCTCGCAAACTTAGTCTGCAGAATTTGGGATCAGCCACATGGCTCCCTAGCTTCATGTGCAGAATACTGTACCTGTCCCCTTTCTTTTTTGTTTTTAAGATTTTATTTATTTTATTTTTAGAGAAAAGTGAAGGGAGAAAGAGAAACATCCATGTGCTAGAGAGAAACGTCAATCAGTTGTCTCTCTCATGCCCTCAACAGGGGACTGGGCCAGCAACCCAGGCTTGCGCCCTGACTGGGAATCAAACTAACATGTTCTGTTTTGCAGGATGATGCCCAGCCCACTGAGCTATGCCAGTCAGGGCAATCTCTCTTTTCTTTAAATGAGTAAATCCATTCCACTTAATCGCTTATCTGTGGTGACGTCTCAATATTTCATTGGTGTATAATCTTCTTTCTAGCTGCACTATACAGAGTGGGGATGAGCTAGTCTCCTCCTCCAGACCACATAGCAATTGGCTAATGAGTCCTTTTTGAGGAGCTGGGGAGGTGGAGGAAATTTATGTAAGTCTGTGACAAGGGTGGGACACTTAGATTGAATATGTATCTTCTAACTGCCAGCCTCTGTCTTAAAGTTTATTTAGTCCCCTAGGGCCATGCATCTTGAAAATTCACCATTGTCTCAACATGAGGATGGATGTTTAAGTTTCCCCCCTTCTGTTGATGTATATCAAGCTATTTGTGCGTAGGCACAAAGAATAATTGCTGTTAGCTATATGCTCATTATAGATAGTAGTCTCTTTTAAAAATGCAGCAGTACAACATATTTCCTTACATGCCCACATTTCCCAAGTACTCATATAAAAGTATCACTGCAAGTTTTTTTTTTTATGATTTTGTTTATTTGTTTTTTTAGAGAGAGGGGAAGGGAGGGAGAAAGAGAGGGAGAGAAATCCCAATGTGTGGTTGCCTCTCGTACACCTCCCACTGGGGGCCTGGCCAGCAACCCAGGGATGTGCCCTCAAACCAATGACCCTTTGTTTTGCAGGCCAGCACTCAATCCAGTGAGCCACAGCAGCCAGGGCTGCAAGGATTTAAATAACTGACACTAAGTGAACAAATTATGTTATATTCTGACCCCCCTGTAACATGGAAAGAGGTGTGTGTGTGTGTGTGTGTGTGTGTGTGTGTGTTAATTTTTTCCCTTGTTTCTTAGGATAAATTACCAGACACACACAATGACATAGCTGACTTTATTTAAATGAGATAGATTTTGATTATTAGGTGACAAGTAATCATTTCTGTAAGGAAAATATTGAATGAGTTGTTTTACTCTAAATGAAATAATTGGTAATATTAACTCCACTCTTGTAGTTTATTGAAGCTTTTATGCCCCCGTGTATGCTCTGCTATTTGAAGCTTCTTTATGCTTCTCCCAGTCCTCTCTGCCCCAGGTGCATATCCACCCCTTGACATGGGAGCATAAATGAGAACCAGTCTCATCCTGGTTCGTGATCTCCCTTTTGTCCTCACTCCCGGGGTCTCTCTGTGCAGATAAGCACCTGTCAGTTGTGCTGTGTCAGTACTCACCACCAACTTCACCTTCTCTGCCTCCGTTCTTCACATCTAACCCACCCCAGGATCTGTTGTTCCTCCAGCACAGGTTTCTTTAGTATTCCCTTCCTCTCTCTAGCACTTCCTTTGTCCTGGTCCAGGTCCTTATTACTACTCTCTCAGATTACAGCTGCACTGGCCCTGGTAACTGGTTCCTCTGCCCTGTCCTTGTCCCCTCTAGTTTATTTTTTGTAACGTGGCTGAAATAGCAGTCTGTTAATGTCACATCCCTCCCTGCTGAGGACACAGTCCAGATCCCTTCCATAGCATCCCAAGCACTGGCTTCCCTGTACCCCTTCCTCACTGTGCCTCCTCTGTGACTACAGTTCCCTCCCCCAGTCCAAGTTTCAGAGCCTCGCACCCTGTTCCTCTGGTGAGGTGCCCTTCCTGCCTTGGTCTGCCTAGTAAACCTCTTAGTTCTTCCAAGCTCATCAAGGTTGACAGCTTCCCCCCAGACTCACACTAAATGAGTAAATTACCCCCTTCTCTCTTTTGCCTGTATTTTTAATCATGTTTGTCATGGCGTGTAATCATTGCTTTGTGGGTATGATTTAGAACCTGTTTCCTTATTAGATTGTGGCTCCTTGAGACCAGAGAATTCTCAGTCACCTGTGTAATTCCAGAGCCCAGCAGGATATCTGTTACAAGTATATGTTTAATAAACATTTGTGGATTAGTTCGATTGTCTTATGAATGTTCTCTATATTTGAAAAGAGGTTCCTGACAGAGTATCAGAAGACTAGATTGGGGTATCTCCATAGTCTATTGTTGTCTAACTCAATTAAGGAGACAGTGCTAGTGAAGCCGACGTCTTAAGTTTCATTCCTCCGCGGAGATGCAGCTTTGTACCTGAAATGTCAGTAACCTCAACAAGCAGCCTAGTAGATGCCATTGGTTCCAAGAGACGTGAAGAGTGAGAGTGATTAAGGTAAAGGCAAATTCAGCTCAACTGTGAGACAAATTGAATTAAATACATTCCTTGCTGAGGCTAAAAGCATGATTGCACACTCCGTGTGAGGTGAGCACCTCGTTTTGCCCACAGCCCCGCCCACAGGCACCGATGCCATTGACTCAACAGGCTCAGCTGTGTGGACAGCGGCAGACATACACCGCCCGATCATGGCGGTTCTGCAGTGAGAACAGTGACCGTCCGTCCACAGATCGTTAGGACTGCCAGGCTCTGAGCCCCCCGTCTACCCACAGGCTTTCTGTGTTTGTCTTGCAGGCGAGACCATGCGCATTGCCTCTTCAGAGTTTGCTGATGACCCGTGCTCATCCGTGAAGCGTGGCACCATGGTGCGGGCGGCCAGGGCTTTGCTCTCGGCTGTCACACGCTTACTCATCCTGGCGGACATGGCGGATGTCATGAGACTTTTATCTCATCTGAAAATTGTACGTATGTAGAATTTGCCCAAATCTGCTTTCTGTGGTGGCAGTGTTGACCATGTGTACTACAGCCCTTGAACCGTGGGAAAGACAATTCAGTGCTCATGGGATCACTTGGTCACTCACCTGGGTGGCATGCCTCCAAATTGCTCCAACATTAAAATTATATTCAATAATATATTCAAAAAGCTATAGAAGACTCGCTTGAATGGTTTTCTTTCGAAACACAGAGTTTGGATTTCCCCCTTACTTCCTGGAGCACAAGACTGCGTTTGTTAGGGCTGCAGAGACTGAGCATGGGGTACCTGCCTTGGCCCTGTCTTGAAATGCGGAGCAGCGCTGGTCCATTGGTAGTGCAGACCTGGCCAGCTTCTGGCCAGCTGGCCAGGTGACCACCTGTGCCCTCCTAATATGGATCACATGTTAAATATATTTTGTTAATATAGCCTTGGCTTTATTTAGATACATGGATTTTGAGCCTGTCTTAGTCTGGCAATATGAAGGGGCCCCATCACACCTCCCGTTGCTGGAATTAATCTTGTCGTACCAGGCCTGACATCTGTCACTCCTGGGTTGGGCTGTGACACTATGTACTTATTGTGCGTTGCATGTGCCTTGCTTGTCAAGTGTCCTTGGCTCCTATTAGTTTTTGTTGTTGTTGTTGTTTGTTTGTTTGTTTCCTAATTAAAATGGAGCTTTACTCTGTTTACAAAGTTTACTGGACTGGGGGTCAAGGCAACATTCCCAGGCTTTGACAGCTGGGCCTTTCTCCGTTTTCCTAGTTATTGACTGGTATCTAGCTGCTATCAAGATGGTTCAGCCAGTTGAACTAGGATGCACTTCAGTGCTTATGAACATCGTCTCTGTTCCGTGCCCTCGGTGGATCTCTTCCCTAGACAATCCGTACCAGCCCTGGACTGATCTCAGGTCTTAGATGATGGGATGTGAACCACACACTTTCCTTTTTGGGGAACCAGCTCAGTTCTCCCAGCTCTGGCCCTTCCTGAAATATCACTTTCCCAATACCTACCCTCAAGGTCTCATTTTCTTTGTCAGTGGAGTGTACAATGAGGGGCAGGTGAGGTGGGAAGTGAATTATAATGAGAGCCTGTTCTTCTCTCACTTGCCATCTCAGATTTGTTGAGTAATTTCCAAAGAAGTTTCCAAAACCGCAAGTGTTTTCTGTCAAAAAATCTTGGGCTGCATATTTCACCTGAGTTCACCCTGGTAAAACAGCTAAGATTTCTAAGTTATGTATAAACTGTGCACCATTATAAAAACCATTATGAAAAATTTCAGCATCTCCAACTTGAGTTCCATGTTCATAAATCACAAAGTACTTTAAGATTTCTATTACAGGTGCCTGAGGAGCAAAGAGACACATAGCAGGACTTGCTTGGGAGTTTTTCTCAGAATGTTCGTAGAGAATAGTTCCTCAAGAGCCAGGGAGGGGTCTTGTAAATAGGGTGAAGTGAGCGGTATGAGAAGAGTCTTAACCTATTTCAGAGGACATTGAGTGAAGTAAACATTCTGATCGACCATTTGGCCTCTGGAGTAAGACTACCTAGGTTTAATCTCGGTTTGATGCCCACTCGCCTGCTAGCCATGTTGTAACACACCGGATGACCTCCTTACATCTCTGACACTTCCTCTGTTAATATGACCTACTGAGAGTACAGCCCTCAGAGCTGTGTGAGGTTCTATTGCAGGAAATTCCTCTCTGAATCACAAAGTCGGGCACAAAGTAAGTGTTGGGTAAAGGGCGGCTTCGTTGCCATTGTAAAATCCCTAGCACCTCTTGCAGGTGGCAGTGAGGGCTGGCCCCGCCCCAGCCCCACCTGTGCTGTATGTATCCTTTAAGCAACAAATAACTTTGTTCTCAAGTGTGTCCAAGAAAAGGTTTTTCTTTCCCTCCCTTTCACTTAGTCTTCAGAGGCAACAGTTTAAGATAGATATTTCCCCAGATGGACAATCTTCCTTGCCAGGGAGAGAATAGGACTGAGGCAAAGAGGTTAACTTTGTATCCCATGTATCATTCCCCTTTCTGCTGTGGGAGGCCCTGCTAAGCCATTCTTGGGGAGTGGGGACAGGCTACACATCCTCCCTGAACTGTCCTCGTGTGGAGAATGCTCATGGAATCCGGGCCTGTGAGGTGATGGAAGGGGCCAGTTCCCACCTATAATCTTGCCTTTCTACCCACGTGTTTAGTCCAAGTGCTATTGGGTGATGATATCGCTGCAGTGGTGTCAATTGTATTCTTACCTCAACACAGCAGATTAAAGGAAGTTAAAAAGGGAGGGGTGGGATTTAGCACAAACCCATGGAAAGGTCAACTCGGCAATATTAAGAAGTCTCATCAGACTGTCAGTAGTAAAATTAAAAATGACTGTGCTAGTCTACGCTTCCACCAGCAGCGAATGAGGATTCCCTGTTCTTAGCAATCTCTCCAGTACTTGTTACTACTTTCCTTGTTGGAAATAGCCATCCTAAAAGGTGTGAAGTGGTCTCTCATTGTTTTTTGATTTGCATGTCCTTAATAGCTATTGCAGTTAAACATCTTTCTATATGTCTGTTGGCCGTTTTTATGTCTTCTTGGGAGAAGTGTCTGTTTAGGTAACCAATATCATCCCAATACATTTAATAAATTAAATAAATGATTGTAGACTACATAACACATCCTTTTTGTTTAATCTTGTACATTTTCCTATTACCATTTAGTCCCTTCATATCCCCCTTCCCCTCAGCAATCAGCACATTTTGTCCATGTCCTTTATCCTTTTTGATCAATCTCTCCATCTCCTTACCCTGTTCCCCACTAGCTGTCATCTGCCCTCCGTCTATGAGTCTGTCTGTTTTATCTGTTAGTTGACCTTGTTCATTAGATTCCACATATGAATCAAATCATATGGTACTTGCCTTTCTCTGACTGCCTTATTTCACTTAGCATAGTGTTCTCCAGGTCCATCCATACTGTTGCAAAAGGTAACATTTTCTTCTTTTTTATGGCTGAGTAGAATTCCATTGTGTAAATGCCCTATAGTTGTTTTATCCATGCATCTATTGATGGACACTTGGGCTGCTTCCATATCTTGGTGATTGTAAACACTGCAACGAACATAGAGGTGCTTATGTCCTTTTGAATTAGTGTTTTTGGTTCCTTCAGATATATTCCCAGAAGTGGGATCATGGGGTCAAAAGGCAGATCCATTTTTAGTTTTCTGAGGAAATTCCGTACTGCTTTCCATAGTGGTTGTACCAGCCTGCACTCCCACCAACAGTGCACTGGGGCTCCCCTTTCTCCACATCCTCCCCAGCACTTGTTTGTCGATTCAGAATGCCTATCATCAATGCATTTGTTTGCCTTGGGGTGCATCCTCTGTAGTGAGGAGCAGTGGTAGAACGTTGCTATCTTGTGGGGCTAGTAAGGAATTACAGTTTCTGGTGCTCTTACTAAATTACTTAGGCTGGGGTCCCTGGCACACTTCCAGTTCCGGTCAGTCAGGATTTCGTATTATGTGGCTTTTCCCCTGTCCCTCTCCCCAAAGACACTGTGTTAACAATTCATCGCAAACAAACAAGGTATATAATTCTTCTTAGCAGCATTTTTGTTCTTTTCCGTAGAAGCACATGCTCTCGTAAGCTAATAATTGTTGTCTGCTGGCATCAGTTTATTTGTTTTTAACTGAGGATGAAAAAAAATATCTTTCGTATTTTAACAGAGCAGGTTAGAATTGTCATCTACATCCTTTTCTAGGCTTTTTCCAAATTAAAAAAAAAGTTTCTTCATTACATAGCTGACCAAACATGCATGAGAGAAAAGAGTGACAGATACTTTCTGATGGTAGTGCCTCGATTTCCGGTTGGCTCTGAAGATTGATTAATACCTGGTACTGAGCGCTGTAGCTTCCTGCATGGTGACCGCTGGGTGGCTATTTCCCCTGTAAGCATTGCATAATATTTTACTTTTTGTCATTCAGGCCACATGCCAAATATTTTTGTCGATGTTCTTTCCAGATATTGATTTTTTTTCTTGTTTCTAAGTGACTTACAGGAATGTAGAGGGAATTACCTTCTTATCAGAAACATATTCATGTTTCTCCATCAAAATTTCTCTAAGTAGATGAAGAATAGTCAGGTTAGTCTCTAAAATACCCACCTTCATTCTCTGCCCCTGAAACCAGATAAGTAATTGTTGGCAAGCTAAGTAATCCTGAGCAAATATTGCTTACTATCTAACAATGAGTGAAGAGTTGGGAACTCTGAAGAGGGGGTGCGATTGGGCAGGTTCTCTGCATTCTGTTACTGGAAACTTAAGTTTCTGTGGCTGCTAATGAGTTCATCTCTTCATTTAACATACAGATCTGCTAGTCATCCATAGTACGCTGTTTGTTTTATCTTGCTTGTATTTGCATGAGCTTTAATGTGGAACCCCATTTTAAACATATTATATTTAGGGTTCACATGACTACATACGGTTTTTGCTACTGTACCTGTTTCAATTTCCAAAGCCTAGGGATGGAGCAGTGGGTGACATAGTGCAAAGCTTAACTATCACCAAAATGGGAATTCCATTTTCCCCAGCAAAGCTAAAGTACTCATTTGCACATCAGACATCTTTAAACATCCCTGACTGATAATTGCATTCATTGCTGAAGTCGCCCTTGCCAAGCACAAAGTGTGTCCTACAATCACTGACATTGTGTGTTAGGTTGACACGTGGCACTTCCAACTGTTAAAGGAATCATCAGTGATGAAGAGGGATATTTATTTCTCTAGCTTCTGAATTAATGTAATCAGATTATATTGTCAGTTTTTAGCACTGGTGGTAGCATTGCACATAAACACATCTAGACATATGTGTGTCAGAGAAAATAATCACCTTTTTTTCCTATCCTCAGGCAAGGTCCTAGAATAACAATGTCCTTGATTATTTTAGAATTTCTGTGTAAGAGAGTGGATTAGAAATACAGAAAACAGCAACACCTTTGTCAGGAAAGGCAGATTTTTTTAGTGGCTACAAAGAGCTAAATCTGTTCCTGCCATTCCATTGTTTGGGGGCATTGATGACACAAGGTGACTTTAATATTTCCTGTGCTTTTTGTGACATTAGCATCAAATATTTTTGTGCATCCTCAGTAACTTACCATTTCTCGATAGTCTCCCATTTAGTCTTACAGCTCTAATGTGGCTCTTGTATTTGAATAATAGCAAAAAATTGGTATAAAATAGTCTTGTCTCTGATCATAATGGTAGAAATTACTGGCTGGGGGTCTTAGTATATCTTTTCTGTGTGAACTCTCATGCAGCTGAATTATTCAGAATTTATTCATGTATTCAGTTACCCTTTCAAGAAAAACTTATTGGATGCCTACTATAACTTAACCTGGTCTTTTAAAAAGGGAATATATTAGCTCACCAAACTAAAAGTCAATAGGCAATATCTTCAGGCAAGGCTTGATCAAGGCACAGAATATGATAAAGATTGGGTTTCTATATCCTTCTCTTCAGTGAGGCACTCTTCTCTGTTGGATCTTTTCTCATAGTCTCGAGGTAGCTGCTAACTATTCTCAGCCTTACATGCTCCTAGATTAAAGACAGCAAGAAAGAGGACATTCTCTTCCTTGAGAGCTCACACAAAAATTCCACAATCTTGCTAGTTCTATTGACTTTGGAATCAAGTACATATCTCTGAGTTAATTATATAGAGGGGGAATGGGATGTGCTGATTTCTTAATTTTCTCAGCACTTCTCCTTTTCCTCACCACCCTGCAAGCCAAAGATGAGACCAGTTCAACCAAAATGTATTGTTGGTTAATTGAGGATCATATGAGGAAGGGGGATATGGCTGGGAGTGGGAAGTCTCAGGGTTGGGTCTCACTGAACTGAAGGAGACTTACCTTTCCTTTTCCCAATTGTCTGGACCAGATTGAGCAGGCTAGGGTCACGGGCCCAAGCCTGGTGCTGGGGGCTGAGGGTGACTGGAAAGGAGTTAGCCCCATCAAAAAAGTGGGGGCATTTACCATTCCGTTCAATAAGGAGAGTGAAACTATGCAGTAACTTGAGCAGGGAAAGTTATCTCTAGTGTCGGATTAGAGTAACAAGGGATTGGCTAGTGACAAGAGCACTCTAAGGAGTACAGGGGAGGCAGCTGTGAGGAGTAGCCACTACCCAGAGGACAGAGGCTGAGCCCTCTGGGGAGAGCCTCCACCCCTCCTCCCAACCAGGGCTGAAATCCAGAAGCCCTGAGTTCACTGGATGACAGAAGTCACTGAGGTGCCACACAAATGAATGGAACTTGGAAATATGTCCTTTAGGGTGTTGAGGAGAACTCATGGAGAGAAGTTGCCCTGAAGGTATCCCACAGTCACCCAGGGCCATGCTGAGGGCAGCTGCTGGCCACCTGCTGTCCCACATGCTGACCACCCCCCACCCCCGCCACAGCAGAACCTGCTGAGGGAGCACATGGGAACCAGAGCACAGACTCTGCCCTCCCTTGTTGCCAGTCCAGCACTCTCTACTGACAAAGCTTAACATCAAACCAGAGGGGAAAGCAATGCTATTTAAAGGGCCCAGCCAGCTCTGGCCAGATGGATCAGCCGTTTGGAGTGCTGTCCCGTATATACCAGAAGGGCACATGCAGGAGGCAGCTGCTCTATGTTTCTCTCTCACATGGATGTTTCTCTTTCTCTGTGTGTCTCTCCCTTCCTCTCTCTCTAAAATCAATGAAAAAGTATACACTTGGGTGAGGGTAAAAAACAAATGAACAGATAATCCAGTCATGTTTCCACATAGCAGGCAGGACTTACGAATTTGCATTTGATAACTGGCCTGGGGAAAGAACATCTTACCGTGCAAAAATGTTGTGCTCTTGCCCACAGGCATGTCCAGCCCATGGCCTGCGGGCCGCATGCGGCCCAGGATGGCTATAATGCGACCCAACACAAAATCATAAATTTACTTAAAACCTTTTTTTTTGTTGTGCTCATCATTTTTTTGTTAGTGTTTGTGTATTTAATGTGTGGCCCAAGACAACTCTTCTTCTTCCAGTGTGGCCCAGAGACGCCAAAAGGTTGGACACCCCTGCCAGAAGGAAGACGGATTCAGGTCAGGCAAAATATTTTAACTGCAGAAATCTTCACAAACCAAGGGAAGAATAAAGGCAGGACAGCCAGAGAGGGGAGTCGGGTGCTGACGATAACATGATCGATTCCGTGTTGGTGGAGCACAGAGAGTCGGGTGAGAAGAGGCAGTAACGCAGTTGGACAGAGGTACAGGTTGTGCAGTGTCGTGAGGCTGTAGAGGTAACGTCACAGTTTGGGTTCTGTGTGTGGATTATGGGGAGCCATTGAGTAGGAGTAGTATTCTACATATTAGAATTAAATTTGTGATTCAGGTGAGTATTTTTGGCAGTGATGTGGAGAAGGAATTAGAAGAGGGGAAAGCCCAAGCAAGGAGGCATTAAAAGGGGATTGAAATTACTCAGGCCCAAGAAAAGCCGGGTGAAGGCAGTGGCCGTGTGGATAGTGAAGAGGGGCCCGTTTGGGGGCTACTACAGAGGCTGGCTGGAACCTGGACTGACCAGACAAGGCGAGGCTCTTAAGGAGTGAGTGCTCCTATCAGCTGATCGGTACAGTCCAAGGCCAGATCCCATCAGCTTTAGAAACTCATTCTCTCTGTGGAACTGAGGCAGCAGAGGAGTTAAAAGTGAACTCTGGAGCCAACGATCTGGGTTCAAGCCAGGCTTCTGCACTCGCTTGCTGTGAGACCTCTCAGGCAGGGTGTGGCGCGGCTCTGACCTCAGTTTCTTCTCTATGAAGTCGAAATTTTAAAAAGGACTAAGTAAGATGTATGTACATTATGTAGAACAGTGTCTGATACATACTAAGTACTCAGTGACACGGGGGTAGTGCCATTTTTTCTTGCACAAGCTGAAAATAACTTTGGAAATATATCAAGCTCTATTATCATTGTACTTTATGAAACATGGCACTTAAAGAATAAATGACACTAGCATTCGATCATTCTTGCTTGCCGATGAAATCATTTGTTTTGCACTTGTCAGCAAGGAAACAAAATGCAATCAGGAAAGTCGTTTTCTCCGTAGAAGGCAGAAGGGTAAAGTGTGCTGGTGCTAGGACGGCCAGGGTCAAACCAGGCTGCACGCTAAACAAGTGACTAAGTGTGGAACCTAATGTTCATCGATTCGCTTGGATGACAACTGTTTCCAAAAAATTACGTATTTTAGCCGCAAACCTAGGTCCTAACTAGGGAGTTGCATGACTTGCTTAATAGTTTCACCAGGGTCACTTGAAATTCAGTCTACTGGTGTCAGTTGTAGGACCCTGGAATGAGGTCAGTCTGTCCATATGGAAACGGTTATCTTGCCCTGGCCGGAGTGGCTTAGTTGGTTGGTCATTGTCCCACAAACCAAAAGGTTTTGGGTTCGATGCCTGGTCAGAGCATGTGCCTGTGTTGTGGGTTTGGTCCCTGCTCAGGGTGCATACAAAAGGCAACCTACCAGCGTTTCTCTCTCAGGTAGATATTTTCTGTCCTTCTCCTTCTCCCTCCCTTCCCCGTTCTCTTAACTAAGAAAGTGATGCTCACAAGTGACTTAAAGCGCTGGTGTGCGCAGTGAATGTCGACAGGAGCACTAGCTCACGCTGTCTAGGTGGGGAGGGGTCAGACCCCTCAGCCAGTCCTACTGCCACCCCTGTATGCCTGCCCAGCTCCTTATGAGTATTTAATGAATAAATTAATTCTCAGACTGCTTTTTATATCAAAGTAAATGAGAGCAATTTAAATTGGGGAAATTAGAGGTCGATTTAAGGAGTCTGTCTCAAACAGTTAGACACAACTGCAGACTAAATAATAGTGGCAGGCGGGCTTGCTTTAGGAAGAGAGGTAAGGGTGGGCTTTGAACAAGCTCTTAGAAGACCCAGACTGTACAAGTTGAATTGACATGCCCTGAAATTAGTGAATATATATGCCCACTAATTAGGGAGGAAATTCGAATATTTTTTCTAGAAGTTTTCATCTTTTCAGCTGTACACAGGCTTCTAATACTAAGGGCAGGAAAACCTGGCTGAACAAAGGTTCTCACTGTGGTAGGAGCCCAGCCTGGCTGTGGGAGGGGAGCAGCTGTCTATAGTCAGTCCAAGATCATGAGGGTGGTGGAAGGAGGGAGGCAATGTCAGCCTCCTGAAGGGCTCCCATTATCAGTTTACTGGGTACACCTTCCCAGCCCGGGGGCCGGGGCCTCCCAGACTCTCCTTCTCGTGACACCTTCCTCATGAGCCCTGCCTTCCTCCCCAGGGCCAGCTCAGCAGCCTGCTGCCTGTTTCCTGGCCACGGTGCTCCTCCACTTCATCTGTAGACATTCCAAGAGTAAGATGAAGCCTTTCCTCTTCAAAATCATTTAGGAAAAAATTTCTGCTTAGGTAGACACTATGCAGCAGCATTTAAACAGAGAGGTCAGTGTCTCTGTTTAAGGAGCGTTTAATTCAGGCCAGGCACTTGGCTAAATATTTGCTACTCTTCATTTCTTTTTTCTTTTTTTTTTAAGTATATAATATTCCTGGTTTATTTGGAGAAAGAGTAGAGGGTCTTTGGCTATCATTTCCATTTCTGTAACATTTTTTTTTGTCTATTCACGTTCGCTATTTTTTTGTATCAGTATTGACATTTTATGTATATTAGAATTGATCAATATCATAGAGGTTTCCAACTCATTAGTGTATAAGGATTCATTCAGTTCCAACTTTATGTATCATATTGTTTAAATTGGCTTTTGTAGGTAACGTGGTGTTGAATCTCTTTAAAAGCCTAACCTGAGAATTATCCTTTTCTAATTAGAGTATTTTGCCCATTTCTACTTAGTTTATATTTGGACTTAGTTGGCCATATTATTTCATACTTTTCATTTACATACCTTCTTTTCATTTTTTCTTATCCCCTGTGAGTCTTACAACAACCTCTTACAATGTGTAGACATTGTCTTCACTTTGTTAATGAAGACAGTGAGGGTCAGAGAGATTGAGTCACTTCCCTAGGTCACAGAACTGACCAATGACAGAGCTGGGGCTCAAACGCAGACTGACATCACACTTACTGGCTTGTGTCCTTCACTGTGGGTCCCAGGCAGGCGTAAAAAGCTCTTCTGTGTGTTTGTCTGGTATATAGAAGTCAATTTCCTTTCTCCAGACACCCAGAAAGAGAGAGACAGAGAGAGAGAGAGAGAGAGAGAGAGAGAGAGAGATCACCAGCTCTATTCAAAATTAAAAACTTGATTTTCCATTGACTTTGATTCCTCACAAGTGCCTGGTGACTATCCTTCTCCATTTTGTCTCTCTCTTGACCGTGTCCCCCCTCAGCACTCTGCCTCTCCTCGCTCTCTCTGCCCCTGTCTGCATCGTCTGTAGCCGTCTGGTGGCAGTGCGTGTGCCCACAGTCCGGACTCTGGGCCCATTTCCCCCTTTCTGGGTACCTCGGGTGGAGTCTGAGCCACGATTCTACGTGAGGTCTCTCCATGCCCTCTTCCTATCCTTCTAGACTAAAACTCCGAGTATGATTAAGTCCTCTTTCTCACAGACAGACCCCATCACTGGTGTTTCTTTTCAAAAGAACTTCATTCAATTAGAAACAAAATCAAACAGAAATCTGGATTCTTCAAAGAAAAACCACTGAGTACATAAGCTATGTGTAGCACAACAAAGTAAATACTCCAAATTGGTCCAATTAACAAGGGGCGAGAAGCCTGTTTTATAGACATATATTAGAAAACAAATCTAAGATTTAGCCCTGTCTTAGACAATTATTTTCCTTTTCCCTGGAACCAGTTTTATGTCCTGAGGAAGGATTTACAACTCAACAGTGGGAACAGATTGACTGCCCAGGCTGTCCCCTCCGGGCTACTGTTGATAGCCACGGAAATGATTATAAACCCATTAGAAAGCAGGACCTCACCAGCCTGTTGTCTTAAAGATTTCAGGTAGGAGATTCTCATTGAACTCTAAAAGTGCTTTCGGTGGGCCAGTTTATACCATAAAGTGAAATTTGGTTTCAGTCCCTAAATAATATCCTAATACGCAAAAGTCCCCTTTTAAATTATGTATCTTTCTTTTACTTGAGTATTTTTAAAGCTTGGATAGGAATTGGAAGAAGCTAACATTGAGGAGTTAAATCATCATTTTATATTTTTACAATTAGGAAGGAAAAAAGATGTAGAATTTCCATAGATGAGAATGGAAACTTAATTTTGTGTGGAGTCCAGATTACTACCATTCTAAAGAACTTCCCTTAGTACAACTCTTTTCTTAATGAAATGAGCCGGCCTATTTAGGAAATTGAAGGGCATCATTTCTATGGAGTGGAACTTTTAATGATATCCATTATCACCGGTTTTTATACACTCTTCCCTTTCTCCACTTGGTGAGACTTGATAAGGAAGTTTGGTTAGACACTGCTGCAGTTGTGTTAAGCCTAAACAAAGCTGTGTCTCTGTAGGTCAGAACGATGTCAATTTTTAGCTTTCCAGCCACGCTAGTGGTCATTTGTGCTCGGCCACTGTCGAGCAAGGAATTGTCTGTTGCCCTTTGATTTGGTCCAAATTACACGAGCCGATGAGGATGTCCCTGCGTTTCGGAGCTGCGTTCTCTCTTTTTCTACCTCCTCTCTCAGAAGCCTGCGCTGGCTGCAGCCTGCCTGCCGGGTTCCCTTCCTAAAGAACTTCTGAATTTGTGAACATGTATCTGTCTTATGCCTTGTTCACTCGGGATTGTGTTTTGGGCTATTTCTGCTGAAACATTTCTTGGCTGTTTCTACAAAGATGCTCTCATGCTGACAATGATGTAGTTCATCAGTTCACCATGATATCTTAAATTTTAATTAAGTCTACAGGTATTAAAACCCTAAAGGGATACCAACTGTGGAAACCTTCACACCACGTTAAAGTTAAGATCACTCTGGAGGGGAGGAAACTTTAGTACCTCTCAAATCCTCCACTCATTTACAAAGGAATTTTTAGTGAAATTCGTATTTCAAGTCCAAGGCCACACTGGAACAACATCTGATGGTGGGTCGCAGGAATTTGGAAGCCGAGCACGTCACTAGGGGGGCATGCGTGCTGTGTTCTGCTCGCTCACCCCAGTTGACACCACGCTTAGTGGCACCAAAATGTCGAAACCACTGGCTTCTCCAGGCTCAGTGTGTCCTCCTTCTGTCGGACAGCAAGGCATAGGCTCAGTTTAAAATCATAATCCTGTTAGTCCCGGATTTAGAGATGTTGCCAAAATAAATGGTTACAGCGTCGAGTGGTCTCCATCTTCCAGCAGCCTAGGAGTTCCTGCAGGCTTGTTGGCAAATGACTTCCCTTATGGAGATTTCTAGAAATAGCTCTAACATTCCATATTTTTTAAAAAATATATATTTCCTTTATATTTCTTCTCAAAATTAGGAGTGTGTTTTCCTTATCCAATTATAACTCAAATACAAACTATAGTATTCTCCATGCTCCAAGAGTTCAGCAATTATTATTTCTTGTTCTTACAAAATATTCTGTAATCCTTGAACAGATATTTATTCTGATTATCAATGCTTGTTAGAGGAACTTTTTCCCCTATTATTTAAATGTTAATGCACATTACTTTTTTTTTACAAACTACCATTTCTAACAATTTTATTAATAATTAAATACTATTTAGTTATAAATGTTTTTGTTTTTATCACTTCAGGTGGAAGAGGCCCTAGAAGCTGTCAAAAATGCTACAAATGAACAAGACCTTGCAAACCGCTTCAAAGAATTTGGGAAAGAGATGGTGAAACTTAACTATGTAGCAGCAAGAAGACAACAGGTGGGAAAGATTTGGGAAATGCTGGGGAGCACATGTGAGTTTCAGTAACCTTATAGCGTTGATGGCCTGACCAGTGGATCCCCTGGCTATCAAATCAGCAAATGCTCACAGAATCTGCGATCACAACGGCCGCTTCCTGCTTGGGGGTTCTTATACCCTCTGATACCTGGTTACCAAGGGGAGGTCTCGAGCCACTTGCTTCACTGGCAGGAACCCTCTTGCCAGCCCCACCACATTCTCTCTATCCATTCTGAGAAATTATTCCCAGTCAAATAAAAAATACGGCATTGTGGTGTGACGCTGTGGCCACTCTCTGGCCACTACCCTGGGCCTTCACTCTCGTTTCCCAGCCCTGTGGACACCACCGTGCATATGCACACTCAAGGTGCGGGGTGTGGAGTAAAATTTTATGACTGAGAAGAAGAAAACGTGAAGGAAATTAAAGGAAAGGCAGAGAGAGGGGGCAATGAAGAGGCACGTGAGTCATTTTGACGAAGGTGGCTGGCCTGGGCTTTTCCTTCTCTGCCTTCCCTTTGCCTAGCAACAGTACCCTTAATTTTAGCCGGCTACAGGTGTTCATTAGGTACCTGGAGAATTTTGTTCCCCCAAAATGTATTCTTCTTTCTTCCTAGGGGAAAAAGAAAACATTTGCAAATGTGGACTCATGGGTTAAAGTCATTTTCATTCATCCTCTTAACTGCTCCCAGAAGCATTCAACATTTTGGGCAATTCCTAGTGATTTTTCCCTAAGATTTTCTGTGACGACCCAGGAAGCTCCAGTTAACAAACCTTTGTCGAGTGTTCATTCTGTGCCAGGCTGATGTAATAGTGCTAGAACAAACCTGACTGAGGTCCAGCTCCTGCCCCGGAAGAGCTTACAATGCCCTGGCAATGGGCACACACATGTGATTTAGTTTATGTGCTGATTCTTAAGCACTTTAAGAATTCTCGTTCAAGTAGAATCTTGTGTGGTAGCCCCAAATGTAACGTGGGTGGGAGTGAAGTTAATTAGAAGCACAGGTGTGAGACCCAAAACCAAAAAGTCACTGGCTTTTTAAACAACTGAAAAAGAATACATTGAATCTTGATCTCAGTGACGGAGGGAGAGGCTGGGAAGGAAAATAGGAACCAGGGCATTCAGTGTCTTGCAGAGTGTTTCTGTTTAATTGTGAGTGGATAGGATTTGAATAGTTCAAGGTTTGCTATCATGTCTCAGATTCACATTTTTTAACATCCTCACCTGGGGATATCTTTATTGATGTTAGCGGTAGAGGACGGGAGGGGGGATGGAGGAGGGAGAAGGAGAGGGAGGGGGAGGAGGGGGAGACAGGAAGAAAGAGAAACATCCGTGGGAGAGGCAGTGATATCAACTGGTTGCCTCCCACCCCCATCCCCACCAGGAATCTGACCCGCCACCCAGGTATGTGCCCCGGCCGGACCAGGAATGAAACTGGAAAACTTCTGGTGCACCTACATGAGGACACTCCAAGCACCCTGCCGGGGCCAGATTTACATTTTAATGTTATTCTTCTGTATGTTACAAAAAAGGGAGTGGTGTGGAAGAGGAGGAACTAGTCGTGGTTTGAGAGGGGGCTGGAGTCATCTAGGTAAGCGTTAGTGGTGGTCTCAATTAAGGTGGTAGCAGTGGGAATGGAGAACATGATGGGAGTGGAAGTTTATTTTGAAAATGGAACACTTAGGACAATTGGTTGTGTGAGGTTAGGGAGTGACAGCAACCAGTTCACTTCTAAGCTTCTGGTTTGAGCAAATGAGTAGATGGTGATGAATTTGCTGAGATCAGGGAGACGGGAAAGGGACCAGTTAGAGTTAGAAATAAAGATTTCATATTTAGATACATTGATTTTTGAGAACTTTGTCTATGTAGAAATAGAAGACAGATTTGGGTTGGAGATTGAAACATGAGTCATCAGTAATTTTTTTACCCATTTTTCATCATTTAACATTTAGATTGTTTTAAGTTTTTTTCATGTGATTAAAAAATGTTTTCTCAAGTATATTTATAGAGATAATGAGAATTTTCTACTTGTCATCTGTCACGTATTCAGAGTTTGTTTTAGCATAGGTACTCAGTAATGAAATACAGAACTTGGACCAGGTGTTCTGGAGCTTAATGAAGGCCCGTCATGACCAGCTGGGAGAAACCTCCTGCCTTCACCACCCAGCTGACTGCCTAGTGTAGAGAATATACTCACATGTTTGTTGCCTATTTACCTGGGGCTAACAAATAATCCCAATTTAGAATTTGTGTAGGCTGGCGTCAATCTGTTATTTAAGCAGAGGGTAGGTGGTTCAGTTATTGCCTGTTGTCGGTTTGCCTTATCAGACCTAGATATCAAACAGAATGAGCTTGTCTCGGAATTATTGTGACCCCCCAAAGAGAACATGCAGCTCACTGTTGCCAGGTCCTCCCTCTGATATGGGCCAAATGAGAAAAGTGGGGTGGGGACCCAGGTGTTCATATACTAGGCAATGGTGTTTGAAGCTGGGAAAATGTTCTCCCAGAGATGCATGCTGGCACCCCCGTAAAGCTGAAAATAAAGTGACTCCCCAGTGGTATTATTTTGCTATCCAAAACTAGGCAAGCAAATCATCTACTATATATTATTCCTTAAGCCCAATGATTGAGCTGCCATTGAAGGTGGTTTTAAAAAATGAACCCTATTCTAAAAATGGTACAGAAGTGGCAGCCATGCACTAAGCAAAAATCAGAGTTTGATTTCCCTCATTTGTAATTGTAATAAAGTTTGGGTTTTCCGACTGCTGATAACTAACTCCGATCCATGAAAGCCACTTACCTGGTTGGTGGCTCAATTTCTGTGTTCTCTCAGCAACATGTATGACATGCCTTGCATGGGCCACATACTGTGCTAATGACTGAAGAGCCACCGTACAAGACAGACAGGGCTCCCTGACCTGTAAGAACATGGAGTGCAGGAGGCACTAGTACAGGACGCATACTCAAGTATGAGTGTTAAAGATAGGAGGAAAACCCACAGAAAGGGGTGCAGCTTAGAGGGCTGGAAGGAGATTGGGCTCTAGGAGGATGGGTCACCTCAGGTGAAAGGCGAGGGTGGAGGAGGGATGCTCATATTTCACACAGAAAGAACACCACGTGCGAAGTCCTGACAGCTAGAGAGAGGGCGAGGGAGAGTGGATGGTTTCTAAAATCCAGTGCGGTTCCCACCCTCTGTAGCTCTAGGCTCTGTTACAAACACTTCTGGGGAAAGTGTCATGGATGTGACCGGTTTCGTGTTTTGCACACGCAGGAGCTGAAGGACCCTCACTGTCGGGACGAGATGGCTGCGGCCCGAGGGGCCCTGAAGAAGAACGCCACGATGCTGTACACGGCTTCCCAGGCCTTCCTGCGCCACCCAGATGTGGCCGCCACAAGAGCCAATCGAGATTACGTGTTCAAACAAGTCCAGGAGGCCATTGCTGGTATCTCCAATGCTGCTCAAGCTACCTCGCCCACCGATGAAGCCAAAGGCCACACAGGCATTGGCGAGCTGGCTGCTGCTCTGAATGAGTTTGACGTAAGCATCCTAGCGACATACACCAAGGGCCGCACACTTGCATCGAAAAAAGTGCATGGGGGATGCACGGCCACCATCTCAGTACATGTACTGATGGACTCCCTTGGAGGCTTTCGGTAGTGTGATAAACCACATAATGAGTTTCTGGTGTTAAATAAACACCTTCAAGGCAGAAAGCTTTTCTGAAGGAAAGGGTGTATTGCCAGCCAGAAAGGGGTCCAGGTCCTGGGAGACGCAGCCTAAATAACCAGCAGCAGGGCTGGAGGGAGAAACTATATCCCAGCCTCAGGATGTATGTCCACCATCCTGAGGCTGACGGGCTGTTTTATGCAATGAGTTTGGGGAAGGAACTCATTGTGTAAGTTTCAGTGTAAGCCGTTTTGAAAGAATTTACATTGGCCACAGTTAAGGAGGGCGGGGAAAGTGAAACGGGGCTAGTTCTGGGGTAGGTGGCTTGTCCCTAAGGAAGAAGCATTTACTCTTTTGGATTGGTTGTGGGCAAGGGTCTGGAAAGTTCACACGTAAGCAGAATGCAGTGGAGTCTGGTGGTTGGCTATTGCTTTTTAGATAAAAGCCGAAATAGCTGTCTGGAAGTTAATTAAAATTTTCAACATACATTCAGGAATCCGAGCCATCCTTTGTTGGCTCCTGGCCACTGACTCCATTAACTACTTGTCTCTTTTCCCCACCCTTAAGCTTGCTGTAACTTAATTTGAGACATCTCAGACTTTTTCTCTTATCACTGCTATTAGGGACTTGACATATTGGCACAACCTAGTTTACTTACCTTTAAAGGAACCGTAAAGGGACCGTGGAGAGGGGCTGATCCCATGCAAGTATTACAGAAATCTTGGACACTATCAACTTTCCTACCTTATGGGCTATTCTAGGGACAGTTCATCATTTGGATGATAGGCTTTCTGATTAAAGGGACCAATGTCATGGGCAGCTTAGGTGTACATTGCATTTCTGTTGTACTCAGGTGAAGAACTACCCTCAACCTTTTCCTTTTAAATCAGTGGCAAAACAAACTCAGCTGCTCTCTGATCCCATGTGGGATCCTGGTCTCTATGCTGCTTCTTTGGGTAGCAGCACCTCTGCTATTTCCATGAATGACGCCCCATTCTGCACCTGCTGTTTCTGGAGGTTGCTCCTTGGTGTATTCAAGGTATTAAAGTGAGTGAAAGTTTCATGTCATCAGCACCCCAGTATGACAGCCCTTGCCATCCCCAGTCAGGATACAGGCTCACCTGTGAGAAGTTAGAATTCAGCTGAGTTTATACTATGATCACATGCATTGTGAGAGCTGCAAAGACTTAAAAATAATCAGTGTCTGCTTTCAAGGGTTATAGTTTCCTGTAGGGGAGATGAGGGAGGTAGAATGTGCTCAACACCCTTTAAGTGATAAAACGTGATGTTACAGGAATTCGTAGGAATAAAAGAGGGTCCTCACCAGCCGTGCAAACACATGATGAGCTTGCTTTCAGATATGTTGACAGGACTTTTTGGCAGGGCACGACTGGCTGGCTGCTAGAAAAGACTGTTAGGAGCAAATGCTTATTAAAGATGGCTGGTGTATTGTACGAATGTTTAGAATACTTTACAGTCAAATAACTCTGTAGTCCAGGGTCTCTCCTCTTTCCCTTGTTTTTTAGTAAAAATACAGGGTCCGGCAGAAGTAATGCCCGCTTGAGTGTGGTTGGTAGGGTAATAATATGGGTGTAATAATGTATAGTTTTAATCTGAACATTTCACCTAAAATGTCATGTGGTGTGCTTGAGGGTGATATTGTTATGTTACAGAATTACATGCTTATGATTTGGTAATAAAAGATTTGATAATAAAAAGGGGGCTGTTATTTGTGCCAGACCCTGTGTGTGTACAAACACACACACTAGTCCATATATTATTCTCTAAAGTTTCTTGTAGGGATTAATTAGGACGATACATTTATTTATTTTTTAAAACATTTTATTTATTTATCTTTAGAGGGGAAGGGAAGGAGAGAGGGAGAGAAATATCAATGTATGGTTGCCTCTCATGTGTCCCTTGTGGGGAACTGGCCTGCAACCCAGGCATGTGCCCTGACTGGGAATCGAACCTTGATCCTTTGGTTCACAGGCCTGTGCTCAATCCACTGAGCCACAGCATCCAGGGCATAATTATGATGATAAATTTAAAACATTTACCACAGAGGTTGGGCCTTAATGAATAATTATATTCACAAAGTTTGGAGACAACTGAAAATTTATTAGAACTAATAAAAGAATTTGTATGTTTTAAAATATACAAAAGCAGTCACTAGATTTCCATAATATAAAAAGAAAAATGGGAAAAGAAATCCTGTTCACAAAATATCCAATAAAATAATTTTTGGCATTATTTCACTAGTTAATTTAATTTTCTATTATATGTTATAAATAATCCTGGTATAAGTATATAGTAACAATCCAAAGGAAGAAAATTATATTGTTTTACGGAAGAGCAACTTACGTTTTTGGTAAATGGTGTCATGCTCACAGGCAGGAAACTTGCCCCCATCAATATTTATCATACTCAGAGGTCCCAGGAAAAATTTTAGGAGAGTTCTTTTGAAACTTGACAGTAGCGATAAACTTTTTTGTCTCTTTTTTCCAATTCCCTGGAATAAGAATGGATGAGCCTGTAAGAATGGAAGTGAAAATAAGTGGGCCATGCCCTCAGATATTAAAGCGTTATAAGACTACATTAATTTTTAAATTGTGCACCAGAACAACAGCAACGGAAGAGCCTCATCTGTTAAACAGAATAGAAAATTGCAGCCCCCATTACAAAATTACTTTATGAAATGGTGCTTTTAAACATGAACAATAGGTAGATTAGCCGTATTTTGCCAAAATTTAATATTTTTAATCATAGTTTAGTTCATGGTCAAAAAGTAAAGAATGAAGCCTAAGGGAGGCCACGGCAATGGCAATGCCGAGGCCCTACGGCCATAGCGCAGGGAGCGCCCGGACCAGCCCACAGGCCCTGCGGCTGCTGCCACCTTCTGCCCAAGAGCGAGAACTCCAGCTCTCCCTATTTTTATCTAGACCATTTTTACTCGAAGGAGCTTTAACTGGAAGTGAATTTGACAATTGAGGCTTCGCTGAGAGTAATAAAAGTGGCTTTGGATTCATAAAACTTAAAGGCATGTGGGGAAAACCATTTAGTTATGTATATCAAGATATGTTAACTTTCAATTGTTTTACTATAGCAATGTTTTGTCATGATGCCCAATTAAGGCCTCAGGGCCTAACAAATGAATGTATCAGCTGGAAATGTTTTTTTTATAACACATGGTATATAATTCCCTAATTACATTTTATTCACTTCATATCATTACATACATTAAACCAAGTAATTTTTATTACTTATTATATTAAGTATACTATGTTACCTAAGTAATTATATACTCTATCAGCTTAGTGTGTTAAACAAGTGATATTTTATTTTGAATGTGTACTGGTTCTTAAGCTATATATATTGCATAAGGCATTATCTAATTTTAGAATTTTATTTCTCAGAGCTTGACAAAAATCAACCTGTGGAGCTATCTAAATTGGGAGGTTATAGATAATAATTTCATTTGGTGTGATTCCCTAAAGATTCTTATATAGTAAATGCAACTTCACTACTTTCTCAAAAGTAGCGATGCTAATAAAGTATTACTAAATGTTATAGCATATGAGGTAATTAGTCAGTTGTAGATGTTCTGTCATTTCTGACACCAGTAAACCTAGCAGTCCTTAGTGATATTTTAAATTCTTTTACTAAAAATGATGTTCCATTTCTCTTTATGTTGTAGCAGAATTATACATTTCTGTCCTACACCTGCATAATGAATAATTTGGCATTTTTTATTTCCCAGGCACATTGACTTGAAATTGATTTAGAATTCACAGGCATCTGCCTTGGATTCCAAATGCTATTCTCAGCCAATAAACAAATTGATATTAATCAAGTGGGAAAGTTCACTGAAACTTCCTGTGACTTACTTTTCTTGCAATACCCCTTCCTGAGGCTTGGCTTGGTAGCTTGCCATTGTAATGGAGATTTTTAAAAGTAAAGTGTTTTTGAGGACCTGAAGAAAAAGGAACCATAGAAATCCAAAACATAATTTCATAGCATGGCTAACATGCTCTAATGTTGAATTTGAAGATTATTTTGTGTTAATAGCCTCAGTGTGTGAAATCCAGTTTTATAGTAGGTAGTGTGCAGAGTGGACTGAGAATTTGATAGTTGATTAAGAATAAGGTAAAAATTTGTATTTTTATATTCATTTGTCTAAATTACAGGATTGATTTCTAATGGGTAGTTCTGATTATAGCTTGGTGCTTGATCCTTCTGCCTATGTGAATAATTGATGTAGTGAGATATGAGGCAAAAGAATGAAGAATTTCAACAGTATTTCAACAACTTGAAACTGACAAGAGCATCTCTTAAGCTATAACAGCAAAAAGTAAGATAATTGCTAGTCAATGGAAAAATCACCCTATCATAACATGTGGCAATTTGAGGTGGTTAATTTTATCTAATGAAACTATCTACTAAAGAATACTGAAAAGTATTTAAAAATAGTGATTGCTCAAAATTAAATCATATTATAATGTCAATTTTGACTGCTAGAAAACTTTCAAGAGTGAAAGAGAGGAAAATTAGATTACTCCTACAGAATTCCCTTTTTGAAGCTCCTTTTGTTGGAAAAATGGAAATTAATACCATTCATGATTCAGTCCTTATACTCAGTAGCTATTTTCTTTTCAACGTTAATGTTTTTTAAAAATCAGATGATAAACGCTATCTCAAATCCTCTAACTCCTTACTTGTGACCTTGCTTCCTTTACTTTCCATTTGCTCTAGGAATTTGCCTGATTAGTAATTTTATTTTTCTTGTACATTTAGTTCCATCTCCTCAGCCTACAGAAAAATGTATTCCTCTTATTCAACCTAAAAGTAGAATAAACTGTTAGGCTACCGTATTTACCTAGTCTCATATTTTACTTTTTTCTTACACAGTTCTTCAAGAAGTAGATTCTAACCCTTGCTTCACGTCTTGGCTGCAGACTGGCTCTTACCTGTGTCAGCCTCGCCACCTAACCCTCCTCCGCCCCTCCTCTGCGATGCTGTGTCTGAGAGTCTCTAGGGACACCTTCCTCATGAAGTCGACGTGCTTCTATTTTCTAGTTCTTAACTGCTTCAGCTTTGGAAGGAAGGGCATTTATAGTAATATTAACTAGACTTCTTGCAAGATTTAAATATCTGTGCTTGAGAAGTAGGACAATCTGGTCCCAGCCATCTCGAGCTGAAATGTCACCATGACATACCAACTCTATATAAGTTGTCCTTCCTATTTTTACCTGCTTTTTCATACCCACCTCATTTTCTTACATTTTCTTTCTCTTTTTTTCTTCTTTTTAAATATGTTTTCTTTTCTTGGTCTAATTATAATTGTCTTACTGATCTAGCGTTCAGTGGAGGGAAGTACTGGAGAGTGAGGACAAGGAAAGATGAGACATCTGCAATCGCAGGCCCGTGGAGAAGGCCAGGATCTCTACCTGACAAGATTAGGGGGCCCAGGCTGACTGCATCAATGAGAGAGTTGTCCCGTGGGGAGCACCTCCGTGCTCCAGCAGTCACCACCTAGAGGTTACGCCAACCTTGTGCCCTTCTCGGGGGTACACAGATATTCCAGGGGGGTAAGCAGCGAGAATTCAGGTTTCAGAAGTCATTTCACAGCAGGACCCAGCCCACTGTGGGGACACAGAGAAGAGCTTTCTGGGTACTTGAGAGTAGAGTTTGGGGCCAGGGCTGCAGTGCAGCTCCAGTGGAGGTGGGAGTGAGTGCGCTCTAGGTAACCCAAATAAATACACAGCCTCAGAGAGCTACACTGAAGGAAAAGGCGAGTTTTTCTGTGGTCCCGCTGCTCCAATATCACTCTTATACTTTCTGAATAGTGACAATACTTTTTCATTGTTACTAGACACAGACTGATGTTTTCGTGGAAGTTCTGGTCCCTCAAGATGCCACAAACCGGAGTTCCAGCCAGCTCAGTGATTTTTACAGGGGTTTACTGGCTCATGGTCTCTGCATCAGGAAAGTAGGAATGCCTCCTTGGCCAAGTAAAATTTCACAGAGCATCTTGTTCAGCCCCTTCCCAGTTCTAATCTTCTTTTCTGCTGTGGAAAATCAACATAGTTACTTATCAGAGAAGCTTATCCCAGCCTCATCTCCTTCTTTGACGTTCTATAAAGTCATTTTGACTGCAGATATCTGGGGACACCCATATTAGGATATGAAGACTATAAGTTTCTTACATGTAGAATCAGGGTGAGTAAAAGAGAGGAGAATGCCCTGTCAAAATACTGTAAACATGCTGGTGAAAATATGCAAAGTGTAGCTAGTCTTCTAAAGAATCAGCAAGCAGGAGGCCAAATGCACAAAAATGAAGTCCGTGAGAAGGATCATTTAGCTTCTGGTAAGCAATTTCAAATTCCTAATTTAGGTACCAAACAGATAGAGCACACAAACTCATCAATTTTCTTTCTATCTTAATGCATGCCAATATTCTCAAGAGCTTAACATCTGTACAGTTATTATGACTTTTTCTTTAATACTTTAATTAGTACTTCTTAATAATGGTGTCTTCTGTATTCCTATGAAGTAATTTCTACTTAATGGCCATTGGAAGTAGCCCAGGACCTTGTAAAGAGCCCAGGGCTTGGACTGGGTACCCGGATCTTACTCCAAGCTCTGCAAATAACTGAAGATGTGTGACCTTCTGTTACTGAGATGACATCTCTAGGCCTTGAACTGAGGATTAGCCACAGGAAGGCTAAGATCTTTCATTGAGAGCTTTCAGTGTGCCAAGTGAAATATAGGAATGAAGGTGTGTGAGACGTAAAGGAGAATTGCTCAGTGAACAGCTTGCATACGTGCTGTGATACGCACTTACATATCTAGTGTGAACTCACCTACTCTGTGTGTGTTTGCGAGATGAGGTTAGGAAGGGTGAAATCACGGAAGTGTTCCAGAGGAGTGGTGCATGAGTAGCAATTAGCATGATGACGTGTGAATGACAGTGTTTCTCAAGGGGAAAGGGCATCACTGCATGTAGAAGCCTGGTGGTAAAGAGTGTGTAAGTTACTCAGCCCAGGGATGGAGCCCAGGGGATGAGGAGAACTCAGGCTGGGCGGGTGAGCTGAGGGCGGATCCTGGAGAGCCTTGTAGGACCTGCAAGGGGCTAAGCTTCAAGAGCATTGGAAGTTGCTAGTGATCTGAGTAGGGAAATGTCTGGTCAGATTTCTGTTTTAAAAGATCCCTCTGTTTGTTTATTTTATTTTTTAGACTTCACATGTAAATGAAATCATGCGGCATTTGTCTCTCTTTGACTTAGTTTACTTAGCATAATACACTCTGTGTCCATCCATTCTGTTACAAATGGTTAAGTTCATTCTTTATTATGGACAAGTCATATCCCACAAACGAAATAGAAAGACTCATAGACTGATGGTTGCCAAAGGAGAGGGGGTTTGGGAGTGGGAGGTTGGGCGAAAAAAGGTGAAACAGATTAAGAACTATAAGTTGGTAGTCACAAAATAGCCATGGGAATACGAAAGCACAGCGTGGAAAGTATAGTCACTAATGTTGTGATGTTGATGTATGGCATCAGGTGAGAACTTAAAATATCAGGGGGATCACTTTGTAAAGCACATGATCATCAAACCACTAGGCTGTCCACCTGAAACTAACATAAACAATATTAAATGTCAACTGTACTTGAAAAATAAAATGAAGAGTCCCTCTGGCTGCAGGGTGGAGAATAAATTTCAAAGGGGCAAAGCCACAGGGTAGCATGGATGATTTAGGGTGGGAGGTTATGGATGTCTGAAGTGTGTTGTTGGAGTAGGAATGGGAAGAAGTGGAAGGACCTGGACCATGTGGGGGAGTAAAATAATAGGCCCGGAGGACTGACTTTTTATTTTCATGTATCAAAACAGTTCATTTTTTACCATAACTTTTTGTTAATAAGGCCTTTTTTATAATCCCATTAGGAAATCTTAGAACTTTCAGTGCTTGGTGGGAATTTTTTTTTTTTTTTTTTTTGCACAATAGAACTTTCTTGCACAGAAGCTTTTTTTCCTGGTTTTTAGTTCACTTATATACCGACCAGTGTGATTAAATGCCTAGTGATTTATGAAGATATATATTTTAACCATTCTTAATCCAAATTCTACAACATCTAGGATTTTTCTAATCTAGTTAAAGATATTCACATTTAATTGATCTCCTAACAGTATGTATTTAGTATTGTCATTTTTCTTCTTCAGGGGGAAACCTATTAGACACATTTTTTTAAATGGAGACAGATTTTCCAATCTGGTAGCACATAGTGCCTATAACCGGGGTTAGTAGGACCAACGATTCTCCGTTCTTCACCGGATCTCCCTTTAATGCATTAATGCACTGCTTTCTGAATCTATATGCTCCGTTCCATTCTGGCAAATTAAAACAAACGGAAATTACCTTTTAATCCTTTCTAACTAGAACCAAGCAGTGGTGTTACAGTGTTCTTTATCATAGAGTGACATCTGGTGGCCAAATGGAACATTAAGAAATACTCAGCAGGTGTTTACCTGTAAAGAAAGCACAGACTAATAAGTACATGCTGTGGGCCCCAACACAAGGAATGTAAATGTGGCAGGGCATAGTCTGCCCTCAAAGAACTTTCCGTTTGCCTAAGACACACCCTTTTATATGCTAATGTTATGTGATGGAAGTCACCTTAATCCTGTTGAGAAATTTTTATAGCCCTGGGAAGGTGGTAAAGATGGGTGCAGATGCAGGTGAGTTTTGTGGGAAGAGAAGCAGAGGCAGGGTGCGGAGGCAGGGTGTGGGCATTGTGCAGAGTATGGGGAGGTCTGCCGAGGACGAGGACGGAGGGTGGGACCAGGTCAGCCAGCATCTGGACCCGCCCAGTCTTCCCTCCTTCCCAGGCAGGACCACATGGCGTCCAGGACCTGTTTATCCAGTATCTTTATTTCTTGTCCAGAAACCTGATTCTGGGGTATTGACACTTCCTATATCTTCTTGCTTCCAAACAGTCTCAGCTTTTTAAGATGTTATAAACCTTGGAGTATTTTCTAATAGTATCGTTTACCTTTCTCTTATGCTTTTTAAAAAGTAATTACTGCAAGAAAATATCCAGCACAATTTAGTATTCTCTTCTGCATTTCAGTCAATAACTATGGAGCTACAAAAATTATTAAGCAAATAAACTGAGATTTGAAGTATTGTTTTTTTTAATTGCAATTTAAATTCATATTTGCTTGCTTCCCTGTTGTCTTTAATCAAAAGTATTACATTTTCATCTTGTTTTATTTTTTTCACAAGGGAAAAAGTAAGAGTCTGTATAATTTCCAATGAGGGTAATTTTCTCCATTGACAGACTCTGTGTGTCTGAGTTCACCTTTATTTCATATAAATAATACTAAATATAACAGTGAATACTGATGTAATTGATTATAATTATGATAATCATACATCAATATCATATCAATCATCATATATTATATATTGTCTAAATATATGAAGGCAAATATTTGATTATCATTTATTTATTAGTTATACTTTAAAATTAAGGAGCCAAACAAGTCATTTTATGTGGTAAGCTATTTACTGGTCAAACTGGGGTTTATTAAAAACGTTTACCTCCTGCTGGTGTGGCTTGGTTGGTTGGAACACAGTGGTGCACATGGAAAGGTTGCAGGTTCGATTCCCAGTTGGGGCCTGTACAGGAAGCAACTAACTGATGTTTCTCTCACATCGATGATTCTTTCTCTCTCTCTCCACCCCCTCCCTCTCTCCTACTTCCTGTCCTATTCCCTCCCCTTGTCTCCTATCCTCTCTCTCTCTAAAAGTAACAAAATAATGTTCTTTGCTCAGGATTAAAAAAAATAATAATATAATAGTTACCTCCTTAGTCTTATTTTCTTTCCTGATTTCTTATGTTAGTCATGCTTGTCTTTAGCTTCCAGGTGAATCACCCCTACTCATGTGCTTCTCATGGAGAGGTGCTTAGGACTCATTTTTAAGATTTAGTTTGATTCAGTGGTAAAGTAAACTCACCCACGTAAGTCCTGCCCTTCCCTCTAAAAACACTTGTTTGAATTTCTTATCAACCCAGTTCCGTAACGTATTTCCGAAACTTCATCTCCGGCAGCATACCCTGGAAACTTTACCATACCCTGTTGACTCCCATTTTTCATTTTCCTAATGTGTGTAATCAGAACAAAGCAGAATGTGTTCCCGGTGTTCTGTTTTGTTCTGATTACATACATTCATCAAGCTAAAGATACAGGAACATGGGTACCCACAGGTGCACACTCAGCAGTAAAATGATCGGGCAGCTGACGCAACTGAGGGCGTAACTGAGCCCTGTGCTGGTCCTGCTGGTTACACTGGCCATGCTCGTGGGCAGTGGGACCGCAAGGTGTAGGGCAAGCAGAAATAGCTTGGGTTGGATTTCAGCCACATCCCGCTATGCTGCTGTTCCTTCATGTATAAAATGGGATAATAATGTTGACTCCACGTTAGTGTTGATAATCTCATGAGATCAACATTCATAGGGGTCTGGTCCATGGTAGACACGCACAGACGCCAGTCATTTCTTCCCCTACCTCTCTTAACATCTTCTATGCCAAATCAGCCTTGAAGCTCTTCCTGAGAAAAGCCTTTGGGGGACAGTTCCTAACTGAAAAGTTGTTAATGCCACTTGACAGGATCTATAGATTCAATAATATCATCTGCTGTCCCTTATCTGCTTCCTAATGCACAATAACTTAAAAAGAAGGTTTGGCCAAGACTAAGCAGTCTTTGAAGGGAGGCAGTTCTATATTATGGAGAGATTTTCAAGCAGAGATGAAATTACTACTTGGTCCAAGGGCGAATCTTAAAGTGAGAACTCATTTTAAAGCCAGTGCTAACACTAAGTGTGTAAACTTCTACATTGTGTTATCTGGGGATTATCGTTGCTTTACTAGCTTTTGACGCAGTGAAAACCATCTTTAGCTGTATATTGCATATCATATTTCCTCTGGTTTAGCTGTCTCTGAAGATTTGTCTTGGTACACCTGGAAGAAAGGGAAGGCTTGACAGGACAGGGAAGAAGGATGAAATGCTGGCCTGGGTCTGTGTTCCTGATTCATGCAGGAACCACACGTACTTTACACAAATGTCTTCTTTAAAAAAATTAGAAGATTTGTTTATTTTTAAGAGAGAAGTGAAGGGAGGGAAAAGAGAGGGAGAGAAACATCAGTGTGTAGTTGCCTCTCACATGCCCCCTGCTGGGGACCTGGCCCACAACCCAGGCATGTGCCATGACTGGGAAACGAACTAGCAATCCTTTGGCTTACAGGCTGGCACCCAATCCCCTGAGCCACACCAGCCAGGGTGTGAATGATCTTTCTATTCACTATTAGTTAGTAAGACAGGACACTGGTTTTAAAGAGTCTAATACAAATGATAAGGAAAAATAAAGTGACATAGGCATTGTTAAGTCCTACATTTGATTGATATTCTGCTCTTCTGTCACTAATATTTTCTTGAAAACTTCCAGGATCAAACTGCTCTGTTGTGATGGAGAGCAGGACTTACCCCTGCCCTAGATTGAGGATGGGTTCATATTTTCTAGACTAGAATGTACTCTTATAAGCCATAGGGAACTACTAGTATGTGGACAATTCAGAAAAGCAAAGATTACTAATATTAAAAGACAGTTTGCTTCAGTCTAGTCCATATGATCCAATTTATAAAAGTAGAAGTAGTTTCCAGAGGGATCAAACATTTTGCTGAAAGTCACACAAATAATTATTCTCATAACTAAGGAAAGCACAAATCTTTTCATTTCAGTAGTATTCAAAAGAATGGTGAAGGAGGTGTCATCTTCTCAATGTCCATCAGCTCCCTAAAAACACCCCCAACTAACCGTGCAATCTGAGGCAAACAATGTGCTGGCCATGCAGATGCAGCTTTGAGACAGCTCCTGTCTCCCTCCCAACCAGTGTCCTCTCCTAAAACTGTGCCATCAGGAGCTCCAGAGCTGACACTGCCTGCTCCCGTGTCTGCTTTCGCTGGTCTTCTGAAAGGAGCACACACAGGTGCGTGCATCTGCCTGGCCGGAAATGCCTGCCATCATCTTCTGTGGCCTTAATCGTACTTCTTAAGTTTGTCGTGATCACTGAGGGGTGCAGTGACCATCATCTGGGTATTATTTTGTTGCTTTTTCTTCTTCTTTTTTTTTTTGTTCACATTTCCACTAAATCTGTCTTTCTAAAAACCATGTCCATGCTTCTCTTCTGCTCTGCTTACATGAAAGTGTCCCCACTTGCTACAAGAAGGCCAGCTGCTATGTATGGGCCTGGAGGCTGAGGAGGCCATCGGTCCTTGCATATCAAGGGGGACTGTCTTGTTTACCTCGTGGGCTTTCCTGGTGCTTGAGAAGGTCTGTAAGCTTTTAGTTGCCACAGGTGGCAGGGGGCTAACATGGCCCATGTAGGTTTGTTGTGAGAACTATTGGAAACCCTTTGGCCCTGGCTGGGTTGCTCAGTCTGTCGGAGCACTGTCCCATACACCGAAAGTTCCCAGGCTCAACCCCTGGTCAGGGCACATACATAGGCTGTTGGTTTAATCCCCGGGGTGCATAAGGGAGGCAACAATCAATGTTTCTCTTCCACATCGATGTCTCTCTCTTCTCCTCCCCACCTTCCTCTCTCTCTAAAATCAATGAACATATCCTTGAATGAGGATTAAAAAAAATAAAATAAAAACACTTTGTAGCGTGACTGATATAAACATTAAGTAAATGTTAGTCATGGTGCTGGTGGAAAACAGATGCTTTTCTACCTTTTTGCACTAAAAGATATTTTTTAACCTTGCAGTTTATGTTTTGGAAAAATGATCTAAATTTATCTTTTTGATTAAAAGTCAGAGATATTAATTTCAAGACTCATTATATTGTAAATTCAGTTGCTATTGATGAACTCCACAGAACAGACCATACAATTTCAGATATTTGCAATTGGAGGTTAGTACTGTGTCGGGGTCAGACTGCCCCATACTTGGAAGAGATTCATTACGGGTGAATTCAATGCTGGGGTATAAGGTATAAACCATTGTGTGTCAGTCTTTGGCCCGAAACCTTCAAACAAATTGTTTCCCAAGTCATTCCCAGTAACTTTGGTTTACCATCTCTTTCTTTTGTCCATATCAATAATCCCAATTCTTCAGTTTGTCCTTTGTTGTCATTTTTAGTCTATTACACTTTTTGCTAATGATTATAAATTTATAATTATGCAGATGCCAGCTCTGCATAGATGAATTTTACTAGAGAATAATTGCTACATGTTATAGACGAGTCGTCGCCTAGTGACCACTGTTGTCATTCCTACGTTAGGACTAATTCATTTAAAATCAGCTCCCAGGAGGGGTGTCTGTGTACAGGGATAGGCTGGGTGGGGGGAATGTGGTGAGATGCTTTGCAATGTCTTAGCAACTTTCCATCTCTGTGCCCAGCTTACTTAAGCTTTGAACACCTTGTAAATCATCGTAAGGAAAGGCCAATTTTCTTATCGGTCAACTGTGGCCAGAGTGGAGTCCAATCCTCCGGGAGATAAATAGCTTTGGCCAAACCACCTACATTGTGGCTGGTTTAAACCCATGCAGTTCAGACCTGCTGCCATGCAATGCCGGCCTGACACAGGCAGCCAGGTGCAGAATGGAGATAAGTAAGTGGTGGGAGCTCTGAGCCTGGAATTCTTATGTTGAAAGGGATGTCGGGGCGCAGATGGGGTATGAGGTAGAATAAGGAGTCTCAGTGGCAACAAACAAACAAACAAACAAACAAAAACATAGCCCTATAGATAAAGTGGAAATGCCTTAGGGAACAGAGACCAAGAGGAGCATGCTAACAATCAGCACTTCATCTTACGCAAACAGCACTTGTCTAGGCAAGAAAGCTAACATCCGCCTTTTCTTAGATGATGGCTTGCTCAGAAGTAGTAACACTGCCTTTCCCCGACCTGTGACTTTCCACACGGAGTCTTTATGAACAGGGTAAAGAAGCAGTGGGTGCCCGTGTGCTTCATGTTTTCATTCATGTGCCTTTGAAACGCATCCCATGAAAAATAGTGTTTTGTGGACGCAGGTTTACTTCTGGCACCTAACAGTGGCTGGGGCATAGTCTGCTCTCAGTCATTGTCCATCGGAAGGAAGAATGAATGGCAGTGTTTGCTGGGTAGCAGATGAGGCAAAATGAGTCTGTCCGTTTAGTGGAAGGGTTATAATTACTGTCAAAACTTACTTAGGTTTAAGGAATGAGAAAACGTATTGATAGTGCAAAATTACTGATGATGATGATAATAGCGATGATGACAGTAAAATAATGTATATTTGACCTTGCCATGTGCTTTAGCCCTTTGGTTTAAATCAGTATATCTCTTACCTTGCCTTTTGGAGAACTTAAAAGCCATCAGGCCATCTCCTTAGAAAGCTGCCACTGCACAGAAGTTTCTCTGCTGATCTTTTGGCTCAGCCATCCTTTTACATAAACTACTTTCTCAAGGTCACACTCCCTTTGACTTTCATACATAACTTTATTTTGCCTTGTCCCCCACGCTTTGACCATTACATCTTCATCTCCTTGACCTTGACCCTTTACCCGCTTTGGCTCTCCCTGAAGGGGCCTCATTTGTCGGGACCCCAGGCACTGCGCACCTGTTTCCCCAGCCCCTGCCTCTCTCCTGAGGCCCAGTCCTGTGTCTGACTGTGTCTGCAACATGTCAGTTTGGGTGACGGCTAAGCGCCTAAAACGTTCTCAGGCTAAACCTACTGTTTTTCCTCTGTCAAGCCTAACCTTTCTTCTTGTTCTATTTCTTATTTTATCTCAAGGAACTACCTTTCTGAATGTAGCCATTCAATCTAGACTCTGATCCACTTTACTCTCCAGTTAATTTTGAAATCCTATGAATTTAGTTCCTTTTTCAACTCCTGACTTGGTCCTCTCTCCTTTATCTTTATGACCCCTGGTATGTTCAGGCCCTTGTTTTTGTCTGGATCTTTGCAATAACTTCCTAACTGGTTGTCCTGCCTTCCTCCCAACTCCCTCCTCTATCCCCATATTCCATCATCTCTGCTAGTCTGCATTTTCCAAAATGCAGGTCAGCTATTATGTGCTATGTACTAGTGAAGTGCCATCTTCAGGATAGACTTTATAGAGTTCTTAGTTTGGCATCAAATCATTTCAATGGGCCTGTGACTACCTGTGCCATTTCTTATCCTCTTTTCATCACCTTTCATGTTATGTTCTGTGATAATTGACTAGTCACTATTCTTAAGATGAAAAATTGCTATTTCATTCACTTGTTGCCTCTCGTGGTATTTTCTCTGGCTGAACTAACTTCCATCTCTCTCTCTCTCTCTCTCTCTCTCTCTCTCTCTCTCTCTCTCTCTTTTCCCTAATAAATTTATATTCATCCTTATCGAGGTGGCTTATTCTTTGAAACATGAGTTCTCCCATTAACTAAACCACTAATCATTCTATGTTATGATTATATTTTGTGCACTTGATATTAAACATATTATTCCGTTCCCAGTTTCTGTCTCTCCAACGTGACATTAGGAAGAGAGAGACTAGGTCACAAGCATACTCCTATCTGCAGGGCTGGCACGTAGATGTGAAGCAAATGTTTATTGAATGAATATGAAATTAATTTGCTCTCTGTTTTGATCTTACTGGCCATTCAGTTTTTCCACCCATAATTTATTCTCAGTCTCCTAGACTGTTGCAATATGCCATATCAACTTCGCCACAGTAGACATCCGATCCATTCTTGAATATTCTCTTTTGTTCCATTGGACAACCGTCATCTTCTCGACTGCATTGACACTTCCCAGGTGCCTGTTATCCAGTGCTGGACAAAGAGCCTGTATAATTTAAATCATCATCAACAGATGCACATCAAAATCCAGAGTTCAGAAGAGAACATGACATCCTCATTAAGCACAAAGAATACTTTTCAAGTCATGCTATGTTTCTTGAAAAACTATGAACATATTGCACATTATCTTGGTGAGACACAAACTGTTTCTTTGCCATCTTAATTTGCCTGCTTGACAGTAGATGGAAAAAGATAGATGAGCTTACACTTGAGGTGTGTGCATGTTCCTTGTGACCAATGAACCAATTTTCTTTTCATATTTGCAGAATATTGATACAATTATTCTTTCATCAGACAAGAAATTTGAGTGTATAACTAGTTTATGAAAATCACCTAATAATTTGTTAGGTTGAAAACAACAATTAAGTCATAATTGCTTCTGAGAAATATAAATTGACTTCCTGTTTTAACATTTCAAACCAAAGATATAGAGTGTAAATAATTTCTGGGGGAAAATTTGTTTCTCCTATTATAAAACTTTAAAAAATATTCAGCCATTGATAATATAGTAGCTAATCATTCAGTTGATGGATTGTAGGGTTCATATCCTATGTTCATTTTTAACCCCTGGCTGCTTTTCATTTTACTTTTTAAGGCTACGATGAGGAAGAGGATTTTAGATAGATGTGATATGTTGGTAGGTCCATGGTTTTTTCAGCTATTTAAAAATGTACAAGTCATTCTTAGCTTGTTAAACACACAAAAGGGACAGCAGGCCAAGTGTGGCCCGTGGGCCGTTGTTTACCGGTTGTGGTTTAATCACACCTGTACATGGGACTTTCAGGTGTTTGTGGGACTTTTATTTCTATGACACTGTTGCTTTCAATGACACTTCCCTCTCCACACAAGAGCACTCTGCGTTCAGATGCACACACTGAAAATGCCTACAGGTTTAGTTTACACTGCGTGGAAATTTAAAGTAGCTCTTTCTTCAGCATAAATAAGGATCAAAGTTTTTACAGGGGTGGTCCGCCACCCAGAAGGTTTGTCTGCCTCAGCTAGTCTGCTCACACGGAAAGCAGAAGCAACATTTATCATCTTGATACATCTGTGCCTTGCCCTGATAATTCTGAGTCTCAAGCTCACTGACCTACATCAAATACTAGTGTAGACCAAAATGCATTCCTAATTGAAGGGCCACCTGCATGCATTCATCTGCAAATATCACTATGGTACCCTGTTGTTCTCCAGAAGTCTTTTGATAAAGATTTTGAAAACAGGACGTTTTTGTTCATGAACCCTAAGTCTGTTAATCAGCAAATACTTATCAACCATTCTTATGAGAAGTACCCAGGTGGGTGCCATAGGATACTACGTCCATCTGGAAAAAGTCCAGTCATTGTTAATATACTGAGAACAGTTTTTGCAACATCAATGTAACCTGGCAGCAAAGGTGAGTGGGCTGGAATGCACATGCGTGCACAAATAACAACTTCACTGTTCTAGTCAGTGGGGGCAGTTGATGCCCTTGAGTGAGCATATGTGTGCAGTGTGGTCATTGCATTCAAAATGAGCAAGTAGAGCAACAAATATGCATTAAATTTTTCATTAAGCTTGAACATCCTTCACAGAAGCAGTTTGGGTGAATCAGAAGGCCACAGCTATGGGCAACTGGTAACTGGCAACTACATCACAACAACTTGCCTTTTCATGCATCACATATTGTACAGAGTTTTTTGGCAAAACATCAAATCACCCAGGTGGTTTAGCCCACTTACAGCCCAGATTTGGCACCCTGCAACTTCTGGCTTTTCCCAGAACTAAAATCACCTTTGAAAAGGAAGAGATTTCAGACCCTTGATGAGATTCAGCAAAATGTGATGGGGCAGCTGATGGCGGCTGGGAGAACTGTGTGAGGTCCCAAGGTGCCGCCTTTGAAGGGAACTGAGGGGTCATTGTCCTGTGTACAATGTTTCTTGTATCTTCTCCAATAAATGTCTCTATTTTTCATGGTATGTGGCTGGATGCCTTCTGGACAGACCTTGTATACCAAAGTATAGGAAAGCATTGTAATTGGTGACCTCCCCTTCCTTCTAAGCTGATAATGGCCTGAATGAAGGGTGGAGGATAGAATGACAGTGAAGAAATAAAATATTATAAAAAAGAGTGATTTCAAATAACTTCTTGTTAATACTTATATTTTCTATGTGTCATATACCATTCTAAGCTCCTTACATGTATTATTTGATTTTCTCAGCAATCCTAGAGTATAGGTACTGTATTATTCTTCCTCTTCAAATGAGGAAACCAAGACATTTCTTACTTAAGTAACACTGCTCAGCTAGAAGTTACAGCTGGAAGGAATTAGAGCCAGAATTCTGACCTAAGCTCTCCACCTCTGTACTACTTTACACCTGTCCTGGTAATATTGATGACTGAGGGTTTCTCATTGGTTCTAATTGTTTATCAGTGCACTAGGTGAATGGAGTGAGATTAGGCGTTCCCATTTTCTTCCTGCTTCTGTTTTTCCTCCAGTGAAAGGAGGGTGTTAGGCTTCAGAAGAAGATGAAGGGTTCATTCTTACACATGTTCTACTTGAGGGGGCGATCGGACCCTCAGCTGTCGTGTCAATGTCCAGTGTGCAACCACAGAAACAGCGGGTCTCGAGGGACTGAGGACTGGGCATCGAACTGGGGTTCTTGTTCACAAGTTGTGCTGACTAAGGCTTATGGGAGTAACTGGACCCTTCAAGAAGAAGGATATTGAGAGAAATTCGAGGACAAGGAGCAGGAGTCATGAGCAAGGGAACATCCCCAAAAGGAGCCACCCATATGTGTGTGTATCCTTCCACAGTGCCAGCTTTATTAGGGGAGACCTTTCCAAAGAGCCAGTAGGGTTACTCCCAGGTTACATCCATAAAGGGGGAGCTTACGTGACAGTGCAAGTGTCCAGTGCAAAGTCCTGATCACTGGCAGTGTCCCCAGGTGAGAGGCAGGTGTTCGTCTCAAGCCAGGCAGCTGGGGTGGGGGCACACGTCCGGTGGAGTGGAGGTCCTGTTGGGCTCCGAGTGCGATTCGTCTACAGCCAAGCTTGCGTCCTGGGTGGTTGGAGCTCCGCGTCCTTACAGCCCACAGCAGGTGGCCGGTCTACTCATATCAGTGTCCAGATGGAGTCCGTATCCCACTGTCCAGATTTGCGGTTTTGGGTGTTCCAGGCCCGCTCCAAGGGCATTCCCATTACACCCCATTACCTCAGTTTTGGGCATTTTGACTCTTGACATAATTTTCATGGCCGACAGTTACTCCATGTTGGATTGTGAAAAGGTGTCCAGAAAGTCCGCTCCGCTCCTACTCTACGTGGCGGGACCTTGGGAAGCACTGCTGCTGGGGTAGATCAGGAAGGCGATCTGGAGAAGAGATGGGGGGTGAATCTGTCAGAGGGATGCGAGGAAACCTCAGTACAGCAGGTCCCCTTAAGTATAGTGAGGCTTAATTTAAAGAGTGGATGGTTTTAAATTGTGTTAAGTACCACACACAAGTTAAATAGGATAAAGACTGAATTAAAAAAAAAAAGTGGTCAATAATGTAGAAAGTTCAAAGAAAATGAAGAGATAATATACTTTTCTTAGCAAAAGAGTAAAGCAAATTTTCTTTTTTGACTCTCTAAAGACTTGATTTGACTGAATGCATTTTGGACGTTTGCTTTCTAATTTATCTGTTGCTATAACCAAAGCTAAGGATGAGTACCTTTGCCCTGCTTTACTGTGATTAGTTGTAAACATGTATCCTTGACAGCACCTGAGATCGTGCTCAGGAAACACCCCACAGGAAACACCCCACAGGAAACACCCCACAGCGGCCCAGCAACACACAGGTGATATAACTGGGGAGATGAAACTCGATCACACCAGCCAGAAGGCATGTCCTAGAGCTGGAGTTCCTCATCCCGTGTTTCTGTCCATTACCATTGGCAAGTAGCTGTCTTCCTAAGCAGCAGTTTTTCCTGTCAAAGGAAATTAATGTGAGCTTCAATAGATTTCTCTTTGTTACACTCAAAAATTAAACATCTAAGAATAAAAAGTGCTCCAAAATTATCATCATCTTTGTCATTTATTTCCAATTAAACTGAACTATTTGATTACAGATAATATCTTAGTGGATGAATGGCATAATTAGTTTATTTTTAAGTGTTGGAGTTCTGTCCAGAAAGTATCTAGCCATGTGCTATGAAAAACAGAGGCATTTATTGGAGAAGATACAAGATACAAGAAACAGTGTACACAGGACAATGACACCTCAGTCCCCTTCAACGCAGGCACCTTGGGACTTTACACTGTTCTCCCAATGACCATCAGCTGCCCCGTCATATTTCCCTAAATCTCATTGAAGGTCTGAAATCTCTTTCCTTTTAAAGGTATTTTAGTTTTGGAAAAAGGCAACAGTCACAGGGCACCAAATCTGGGCTGTAAGTGGGCTGAACCACCTGGGTGATTTGATGTTTCACCAAAAACCCTCATAAGGCATGATGCATGAGCAGGAACATTGTCCTGATGAAGTTGCCAGTCAGCAGTTGCCTATAGCTGCAGCCTTCTGAATCATTCAAGTATTTTCCATGGAGGAACGTTCAAGCTTAATGCAAACTTTGAGGCAGATTCATTGCTCTACTTGCTCAGAAATTTTGAATGTTGTAGCCTCACAGTCACAGGCTCACTCAGTGAAGGCTACCACCCCCACTGACTAGCACAGTGAAGTTGTCACTGTTCACACATGCACATTCCGGTCCACTCTCCTTGGCTGCCAGGTTATATCAATGCTGTGTAAATTATTCTCGTTATATCAACAATTGCTGGACTTTCTCCATACAGACCTCATTCATATACCAGAGACATAAATCACTAAGATACTGTGCAGCTTTTAAATTAAGGCAAATCTAAAATGGAGGTTAGTATTTTTCTGCAACTTAAATTTTAAAAAGGTGATTAAAACTCAGTATCCTTAGTATTTTCCATTCTAATTAGGAAATGTTACCCTAATTAGGCCAAGAGATAATTTTCATGTGAATACAGAGAGATTCTCACTGGGAGGGCCTGGCACAGAATGAAAAAGATGAGACTGTATCTCTGTTAATTGTTGACACACTACAGAGAGCTTAAGTGTTGAAAACTACACAAAGAACATGCTTTTAATTTAGATACCTTAGTTATTTTTAAATGGTCTTGATTTATGCTTTTATCTCAGACTTCAGTCTTTAAAATAAGTGTTTAAAGCATCCAGAGCCAAAGTTATGATCATGCTTCCTTGTTAGTGGATAGATGTATTTCATTCTCAATGTTCAGTTCTGCAAAATGCCCTTTCTCTCTCTCTCTCCCCCATCTGTAGTTATTTTAATGGGAAACTGAGAGAGCTTGCCTCAGGGGTCACTACTCAAATACTTTTCACTGGAGAACAGACATTTTTAAAACACTGTAGTGATAGTTAATCAATAGGTATTGCCTTGGATTTGTTTTTGTTCTGTTTTGCTTTGGATTGTGTCAGTGCAGCAAACTAATACAATAAATAAAACTGAATGCCTTAACAAACCTTGATCCCGCTGGGACTCTGTACCTTTTGTGACCAAGGTCATTTCCAAGGGCAGTAGGAAGCTCTGAGCTAAGCCAAAGCTGAGGGATGATTCTTGAGGCAAGCTTAGTCATCTTCAAATTTCATCCAGCTAAGGCAGTGTTACCTCCAGAACACATAGCCTTGCATCTTTCTTCAGGTAGCCGGGCACAGAAGGACTCGGGAATGTTATACTTTGGAGGAGGAGGAAGCAAGGAAGGGCTGTGGTGCCAGTGAAATGTAAAACCTACCCAGTTACACTTCAAGACAGAGCAAACTACACACTTTGAACCTGCAGAGGTAGACAGAAGAATGGAGCCGTGCTAAAAAGCGCCAAAGACGGGGCTTGAAGGTGTGCGCACATGATTGGTGTTCCCGGGAAAAGCTCAGAATAATTGAAGGGGAAATAGGCCCTCACCTAAACCTGCATTCGTCACTTAGGCTTTCTGTCTTTCGTTGTTTTAATTATTCCATGTAAGAAGGTCACATGAGTTTAACGAATGTTACCTTCATCTTTGAGATTCCTTTTTGAGATCTTTAAAAAGTGAAAGTGAATGACTGGATAAGGGCATGCTGACATTTATTCTTTCTTCTGCTTGTTTGATTCGAGATAGTTATGTTGGACAGCAGGTGGTGAGGGTCCGGTGTTTATGAGCCAGAACAGCAGCTTATCATTTTCCTTAGTCAGTACCTTGAACTACGAAGGTAGTAAAAACCCAGGGCACACATCTCTTACAGGCTAGTCAAAAACAAAAGAAAAACCGCAGGAATTTCTCATACTACTAGCATTTGCTTTTTCCGTGTTTTATAAGATTACATTTGGGAAAACAAATGATTAAAATCAGTCCATACCATTATCAAATTGTGTTTTTTTTGTTGTTGTCTATTTTTACATTTTGAAAATTCTGCATACATTTGAAACACTAAGTAGTACTCTAAAGGGTTTAATTAACAATAAAAGCCATACATTCTAGAAAGATTTTCTCCCAGTCTTTAACAAGCTGTTGCTTGGCTACGAAAGAAAAAAAAAAAAAAAACCTTCACCATTCTCAGCTGTTAAGAGTGCAGTTAGATGCAACTCAGCTTTAGGGCGGTCAATTCCTAGCCAAAGACACTCAGATATATTTGTTTCTCTTCTTGGTAGTAAAAGTGTATTATAATTTCTGCTGATCAGTTTGAAACAGGTAAGAAATTTAAAAATAGGGTGAAGTAGCATTTTAGATTTTTCCTCCCTGGTTGTTCACTGTTTTTTTTTATACTGTCTTCAAGTCCGCAGGAGTCACGTACCGCCGCCGTTTCAGCGTTTGAGGTGGAGAAAGGTGGTTGCGTATTTCCTCCTGGCGACCAGCCTATGCCTGCGGGAGGTGCACGGGCAACGCAGCGCCGGGGCGTGGCTGGGCCGCAGGCTCGGGAGCTGCGTGCTTCCCGGTTCTAGCTCTGTCCTTTGCCCGGACTGTGTGTCTGGACGATTTATTCACCTCTCTGAACACTTTTATTTCTGTATCCAGTTGACATCTAGGAGTGTTTTTGTGTGTTTTGTTTTGTTTTGCACTTCCTATTATGGTAAATTTGGTTTTCTTATTTGATATACCTTATATATGTGAAGGCAATTGATTTCACACAGGAATATAATTGCCTTCATGAAAAAAATTTGATTTGTAGTACTTTTTTGGCTGGTTTTCATGTTTTCAAAATAAACAGTTGTAAAACCTGTAATCAGAAATAGTCAGCCCTTGGTACCCACAGAGGATGGTTCTAGGACCCCCATGATACCAAACTCCATGCACGCTCAAGTCTCTTATATAAAATGGTGTGGGATGGGCCCTATGCATCTGTGGGTTCCCAACTGTGGATCACAAATAGTTTTGATCCCAGGATGGTAAAATCTACAGGTGAAAAACCAATGGATACAGAGGGTCATCTTTCTTTCTTTCTTTTTTTTCTCTCTTTCTTTCTTGCTTTCTTGCTCTTTCTTTCTTTCTTTCTTTCTTTCTTTCTTTCTTTCTTTCTTTCTTCATGAATGCAGGTATATATTTATTTATTTAATTAATTTATTTATTAATATTTATCAATATTTCTGTCCTCACCCAAGGACATGCTTATTGATTTTAGAAAGAGGGAAAGGGAGGAAGAGAGAAGGGGAGAGAGACAGGCAGACATAAATATTGATACGAGAGAGAAACATTGATCAGTTGCCTCCTGTAGACATCCCGAACGAGGATCAAACATGCAACCTAAGTGTGTGCCTTGACCTGACTCTCAATCCAACTTTCAACTCTTCGGTTTATAGCACATTCTCCAGCCAACAGGCGAAGGCAGGACCAACTGTGTTTATTTTTTTAAAAGTTGCATACAAGTGGACCCACACAGTTCAAACCTGTGTTGTTCAAGGGTCAACTCTAGTTTTACCTTCTTTCTCTTTTTAATTTAATTTATTGGGGTAAAATTAGTTAATAGAATTATATGGGTTTCAGGTATACAATTCTATAATACATCATCACTATATTATACTTTATCTTCTTTTTAATCTTAGTACCATTTAGTTCTCTTTTCTACTTGTGATTTCTAGACTATTCAGAAAAATATAACATAATTTTTTATGAATTTGAAAATACTTTTGTTTCACCTCAGCATTAGCTAGATTGCTTCTTTTACTCTCCATTGAGCCTAGTGTTGCTTTTGGATTAAGATATTTATAGATAAATAAATACAGTACACCCAGAGATATATACATGTAAGCCCAGAAGTTATAGCCAATAACTTCCTAGCATCCAAATTCAATGGACATTTTTGGCTCTGATCTTATTTATCTTCTTTATAGAATTCCTTGCTGTTCTCCCTTGTCAATTATGGCCATACAGCCTCCTGGGTGTAGTCAGATCTCTGTGACCATTCTTTACTGTGTCATTGGAGGGCTCTTTCTCTGTGGCACATTGAGGGTTTCCCAGTGTTGTGTCTTGGGCTCACTACTCTTCTCATTCTATTATGTCTCCTTGGGAATCATATCCATTCTCATGGCTTTCATTTCTGCATTTATTTTGATGATCACAAATCTTTATACCTTACATGTTTTTATATACTTATAATTAACTTTCCACTAGCCTTTTTGACTTAAAGGAATCATAGGCACTTTAAACCTGCCCTTCCTCATCTATCACAATTGTTCAAGGCTAGCAAATATTTTCTTAAAGAGTCAGTAGTAAATATTCCAAACTCTGTGGACCATACAGTCTCTGTCCTAACTTCAACTCTGCCATTGTGGTGTGAGAAGAAGCATAGATGACATGTAAAGGAGTGGGTCTGTGTTCTAATACAAATTTAGTTACAAAATTGGAGGCTCACCTGCAGGATATAGCTTGCTGATGCCTGCATTGTTGGTGTTGCCCATGCTAGGAATTTAGTGTTTATCTTGGACACTTCCATTCTCACAGCCCATATCTCTTTCTCTAAATCTTACAGATGACGTTGGAAATCTGTCCCAATATATGCCCTTCTCTTAACCTATACAAACACCATCTTGTACTCTCTCTATCTTTATTCTGGGTTCTGACGGCTTGGTGATGTCTCCTTTGCCCCCTATTTCTAGTCCTGCTAAAGTGACTTTCCCCATCTTTCAAGAAACCGTCTCAAATCAAACAAGATTAGGCACTCCTACTTTCTTAAGCTCTGGGTAACTCTTCATCGTCTAAAGGGGTGTTCACAAAATGAAAGCTTCCTAATTGCTGTGAAAGTCCCTGTAGGTCATAGCTGTAGGTCTCCTTGCCGACTTTGTCTCTTATTCCTTTTTTTTTTTTTGCCCCTTCAGATCCTTGGAGAAGCAAATGCCAAGATAGATGGGGTCAGGAATGTAGGAGGAATTGCCTGTGAAGGAAAAAAATGGGAGAGAACCAGCAGAAATACCCTAAGAGAGCTTTTTGACTGCAGCGCAGGTCAAACACTTGTGAAAGGAGAGCAAGAAGAAAAGAGGATTGCATGCGAAGAGCCTCAACAGAGTTTGAGAAGGTCTTGGTCAGGTCAGGCTAGTGGGGAGTCCAGAGCAGGAGCAGAGGTTGCCTGTTGGAGAAGTATCCCTGGGGCAGGAATGGCTTGCTTGTGCTCAGTGATTGACAGGGGCTCCCTGGGGTCAAGTGTGGGTCCTCGTGAAACTATCATGGGTCTACAGGTCCAGAAGATGGAAATATTGGTTAGCTACACTCACATCAAAGTCTCTCTCAAAGGACAGTTGCTTGGGGAACTTCCATGACACCATACTTGTGATTTCACACTTCATTCTTCAGCTTCAAGGAACCTCTTCGTCTACCCTGCTGTCTCTCAACTCAGCATTTGTTCCTACTTCCTGTTCTGTTTCATGCCCTCTTCCTGCTCCTGACTTTGCTCAGCCAACTGTTTGTTCACTCTTGAAATCTCAGCTGAAGAGTAATACTCTCTGGAAAGATTTCTTTACCTCCCACCACCCAACTGTGCAAATTGCTGTTACTGTCTTTTCTTAACATCATAGGTATATTTTCCAAATTATAATTGGTTGTGCATGTCTTTATTTTTGACTAGACAGTGAATGTGTTGGAATAAAGGATTATTCAGTCTGTGCCCTCAGACATTCCCAGTACCTGGCACCCATCTGTTGAATGAGTGGCTGTATGATTCATTCTCCATCAGAAGGGCAAGATGATCCAGATGACAAACAGATGATATTTATGTCTTTACATTTGGTTCAAAAGAGCTTCATAGTTTTTAAAGGATAAATACATATTTATAATCATGATTAATTAAGCTTATTTCAGCTGAACATCTGCAGTCTGATGCAATGGAAGGCACACTGGGCTCAACAGGAAAAGACCTGTGTTCAAGTCCTGGTGTCCTCATTTCTTGGCTGAATGACCATGACACAACATCTTTGGCATCATTTGCCATTTCAGTAAGATGGGGACAGCGATATCAAGGTCCACAGATCTGCGGACCTATCACACCATTTGTAGTGTGTTCAACTTCTTGCTTTTGCAGAGGTCTCTCTGCCGCCTCCAATTGTATCAGATCCTGCGTTAAGCACAACTCATTGTGCCGTGACTGTTCTGAACTTTTAGATCACTTCACTCCTCGTAGAGTGCGTGGACCATAGATGTGATTTAACAATTGCAGCTTCTAACAATTGCATGTGCAGTGAGTGCAGGTAAATGTATTATTCTGAGAGATAGTTTTGAACCATAACGTCTACTGATTTATTTCAAGGTAAAATTATTATAGAGTTCAACCAGGGAAATAATGGGAAATCAGTTACGTAGGATTAGAGAGACCATTATGGAACTGGCTTGATGACAGAACAGAATCCTAGTTTCCTTTGCTTGGGGATGAATTATTGTGGCTTATTTCTTTAAGGCCGTGCTTCCCAATTGCCACTCCATAAATTGTAAAAATGAAAATGATAATTGTTAAAGTAAAGATGTTACTAAAATATACGTAAAATTACAAAACACAAAATATTAAAGTCAAATAAGCAGAATGAAAATAGATGAGATAAAGTAAGTCTTATTTTTAAAAAAATAAAAAAGTAAGAAATGTAGGCCCACAACTTCCAAATGAAGTAACATGATAATATAAGATGGAAATGAAAGATCAAAACGATAAAAAAATTTAATGAGTTTTAAGAATGCAAACAAGAGACAGATATTTAAAATATAAAATCTCAGTGGACTAAAATAAGTCAGTATAGGTGGAAACAGCGCAGAAATCCTCTCACAGGAGCACAGCTTTGTCATAAAAGGAGAGACAGAGGGTCTTGGCCTGTCCTTTCTGGTTTTGGTGCTTAAAATATTCCCTTAGCGACCTGGAAGGGAAGCCGTTGTGATGCTGAAAACTGCTGCTTACGCTGCTGCTGCTGTGTCCCTTCCCGCCAGTAGAGGGCAGCCACACAAAGAGGCGAAGCTTGTCTGCGCTGATTGAGGGAAAGGAGGCGATCTGTTTGCTCCTCTGAAATGACCCTGAAGTGTGCTAGCAAAGAGAACCTTGCTGGATATTTATGTTTTAAGTCACTTCGGAATAATGCAAAAGCTGATACTCCTCCCTCACTTCACTTTGGCTTTCCTTCTCTGTATGTCTTGCTCAGGATTCAGCTCTAAGAGTTTGTTTATTTTCCTATTACTTTAGCAACTGTCATCTTTTCCTCTAAGCCCCTGGCCTCATTTGGTTCTGTTCTGGTTTGTTTTTTTGTCTGTCTGTTTGGCTGTGTTCTTATTCTTTTCCCATAGCCTAAATTCTGTTTGAGATCCACCCAGTTCTCTGAACACATACACCCCCCGCAACAACCCATATGCCCTACCGTGCACAGGCGCGCGCGCGCGCGCGCACACACACACACACACACACACACACACACACATATTCCCCTTTACAGGCAACCACACCCACCCTCTCATAGACGAATACCCACAGGCGGTCCCTACGCCCTCCCCAGACATGTACACACACACAGCACATCTTCACTGTCCCTGCTCTTCGTGCCTCTCTCTCCCCTTAGTGGCTTCTCCCCTTCGGACTTCACACGTCCATCATTGCAACACTCCCCTCTCCACCACAGGTGTAGACTGGACTATTGTAAATTTATTTTTTTTCCAGGGTGAGTTTTTAAAAAGCTTTCCCCTATGATCTATAAATAATGAATAATTTCATTAGAAATGTGATGAATAGTGCAGCTTCTATGCAGAGTTTTTTAAGCTCAGTGTCTCGGTGCATTCGCTTTTCTGACAGCCCCGGGCCAGGGAAGGTAGGAAGCCCATTCAGCTGATACTGAAAGTTCTCTGTTTCTCTGTTACTACATTTCCCAAAATGTGTTCCTCAGATTCTCATAGGTAATGTATGCATTTTAAAGGGGACCCTCTATGTTCAAGTAGATTTGAGGAATACTACAGTAAACTGACTTCTTTAATGCAGAGCTCCCTAGAGCATTTCATGTGATAATTTGCTTTGGCCTACCCAAGATTTCCAAAGCATATTTGGCAACTAAACTTATTTTTTCATCAAAACATGACATCTCCAAGCTAGTGTTCCGTAACTTAGGAAGTAATGTTTGAATGTCAGTAGTAAATTCTTCTCTGTTCTGCAGAGAAACTTTTTTACAGTTGCCCTCATTGAAGAGTTCAAATCTACCTCAGTATACTTTCATCAAATTGGTACTTATTTGTATTTATTTGTATTTTTTTAGTCCAAATTATAATCAACAGCCAATATAAATATATGATTCTTCAGAGTCTACTGGAGACTCAAAACAGAACAAATAATTTCTATTGTGATTTGTATTGATAGGGGTTTCTGTGAGAGCATTCTTTGAAAATAAGTAATCTTTATAAAGGAAAATAGTCTGATTATGTCTTGATGGAGTGTTTTTTAATTAGATTATCAGTACTGATGTATATTGCATGATAAAAATATCATAAATGCATTAACTGAAAAACAGTAAAAATGAAGAAAAAGAGAGTGAGAAAGAGACGGAGAATTAAAGTGGATCCTGCTGGGAAGGGCCATTGCAGACGCAGCTCTGGTACCGAGAGCAGGTGCAGCAGGAACACCTATGTTCCCCTCAGCTTTCCTCTGGGAATCTCATGTGGTTATATACCATGCAAAGACATCCATTGTCCTGAGGACTTCACGTGCTTTTTTTCTCTTCTCTTTTTTTTTTTTTTTAAGAGAGGGAGAAAAGCATCAATGTGTGGTTGCTTCCCATGCACCCCATACTAGGGACCTGACCTGCAACCCAGGCATGTGCCCTGACCAGGTACCAAACCCCTGACCCTATGGTGCACAGGCCAGTACTCAATCCACTGAGCCATGCAAGCTAGGGCTTCACATGATTTTTTGAGACTATTTGGAAGGTTACTAGGGCGTAAGGCACAGGGTCTGAGTAACTGTGTTCTGAGTTAAGTAAAATTATCCTCTTTGGAAGATCTAAGAGACTGCAGATGTGAAGGACTTCATGCCAAAACCTTCCACACAACAGGCTAGCTCCTGTTGGCATGGCTTCATGCATTTGCCCTCAAAACTCAAGAGGGGACTTTGATCAACAAGTAAGTTCCTAGGAAATCCAAGATTCCAGCGGACCTCAGACCTGGTCTGTGTTTAGTGGATTTCTTTTTTCTAAGTTGTCACCGGCTTGAACTCATTCAGGAGTTCCTAGTCTTTGTGCTGAAAAGATCTCTCTGTTAGAGATTCACATTCTACCAGGAATTGAGGAATCACATGCTTCAAGAACTACCGCCTGTAAACACTTTAGGATGCTTTGGAGAGTTAAGGCAAACCTTCCTAGAGCAGATAGCCCAGACCTGTTTTGTAATTAATAAGCACTTATTTTCTATTCCATTAGGAAAAAATCACACAAATGTCTTTTATTCTCTGCACTCTGTCTTTAGCCCTAAGCACTCCAGTAAGAACATAATAGGTATTAAGCAAAGTTTAGGGGACCGGTTTGTTTTGGTCTGGCAAATGTGACTCAGCTCTGTATGTAAAACCTACAGAAGCGAGGTGGTGGGCAGGAGCCAGACCTTCAAACTGAATTTTCCCATGAAAATCAGGCCTAGAAAATACATACAGACTGTTATGGCTTGCCCTTGCTAAAACTCCATCACCCTAGTCTAAAACAACAAATATATATTATCTATCTTCAAGGTAATTTCCAAAGCCTGTGTGAATTTTCCTGAGGACAGAGCTGATGAGCTTGCCGCCTTTCCCCTCTGCATGTTATTTTCATTTCCTTGATTGTACGTAAAATGTAGACAATAATATTCTATGCAATAGATAAATCCTTCTTTGATATAAGACCCGAGAGAAACAATAAATGCCTGTCTAGGCAAGGTCAGGGCACTCTCCCCTTGAGCGAATAGCCCTGCCGGTCCCTTTTCCCCCACAGGATTGCTGTCTCCTGTGCATTTATTCTCGTCTTCAGTCACAACAGGCGGACCCACAGCAAAGGTGTAACTACCAGCTCTCATTTGCTTTTCTATTATATTTGTAGGCAAGATAATTGTTTCATGTATATATGAGGGGTATGTGTGTGTATATATACATATGATAGGTATGCAGTATATGTGCATACACTATATATACACTACATATCTATTGTATATATGTAGTATACAAGTGTACTCTCCATATACTACTTATCTATCATGTGCATGTTTGTGTGTGTATGACAAACATTTAAGGACCAGTGAACGTCAAAGGAAAAAGTAGTAGAGCGGCAGCCCCACCCCAGGATCCCAGAGTTGGAAGAACGTTTCCCCGTCACCACCACTCCGGTCCTTGGACCCCTGAGTGTGCACACCCAGTGGCGATGTGCACGTCTTCCCTGCAGCGGGCATTCCACTTTCCTGACCTCTTCCCTTGTCTTGGGCAGAAGGAGGGTCTCCAGGGGAAAGCAGCCGTCGGACAAAGTCAGCTACACCTCTCTGTTGCGTGCCATTAGTCATCACATATTTCACCACGCGCTCCTTGATTTACTGGGAATAATAGTCAGGTTGTGCCCCTATCGTTCTACGGTTTCTACTTATTTGGTTCTTTTCCTTCTGCACACCCTGGAACTTGGTATTAACAGGTCTTCTCTGGCCTGCTCTTCTTGTTGGATTCGGTTTCCTACTATGCCATTTGCCACCTTATGTCCACATCTCCTGGACATTTCCCAGATCTTAAGGTTAATACATCTGAATTCTGGTCATGTATTTCTGTCCCCTTCTGGTCTCCTCTGCCTACACATTGTCAGGCTCACCAGGGGCAAAACTATGCTTAAATTTTCCCTAACACCTTTCCTTAAGGAAACAGCTCTGTTTTTCCCTTTGTCTAGGCTCCTTCAGAACAGTTCATTGTGACACACACACACACAGCTCCTTTTGTAGAATACTTGCTTTTACACAAAAGATATTCGTTCCTAGTGGAAAAGCACTGTGCTGACTGTGCCTGTTGGGTGCTATTTGCTCAAGTTTCGAAGGCACCCTGCTGTGGGGCTCTGGGCCTCTCCTGAGGTGACGGGTGTGGCTGTCACCACCAAGGCATCCTAACCTGTCAATTCCGTATCATGTTCTTGCTCTGGGGCGCTCCAGTCATCCCATATCCCCACCCCCCGCCCCAAAGCTGCATGAAATAGGCATTTCTTGAAGGCTACACATTTTCTTTTTTTAAATACTAAGACACTATTACCATCTCAGTTGAAAACTTTTCAGTTGATATCACCTTTGCCAAGAACACATTCTTCAAACAAGATGCTCTGTTTTCTCCCAGAAGATTAACTTGGAGCACACCATCCTTTGTGAAGTTGATACTTTGTCAAGGCTGCTTTAGGATTTGTCTAAGTGAATGGCTGCTTCTCCACAGAGAGTCTTGTCCTGACCTCAGATATTCCTGCTGTAGAAAACAGGGAGCAAAGGCAGTCATCTCTTCTCGCTGATTTTTTTTTTTTTTTTGGTACTACTTTCAGAATAAGATTATCCTGGATCCCATGACATTCAGCGAGGCCAGGTTCCGGCCGTCCCTGGAGGAGCGGCTGGAAAGCATCATCAGCGGGGCCGCACTCATGGCCGACTCCTCCTGCACCCGGGACGACCGGCGCGAGAGGATCGTGGCCGAATGCAACGCCGTGCGGCAGGCCCTGCAGGACCTGCTCAGCGAGTACATGAACAACGTAAGTCCTGCGCCACCCGCGCTCACGTCGCGGTGGACTCTGGTGCGAGACCTGGGACTCTGGGTTGAGCGTGTACAGCATGAGAAAAGGACGGGTGTTCCACAAAGATGAGTGAAACCGGAGAACAGCTTTGGGAGAGTCTGATGTCGTCTCAGGTTGCATTTTGGTTTGGAAGCGCATAGTGGAAAGGAAAGTCTTTTTAGGAAAACTTTGGCTGTTTGCTTGAGTGATTTATTGGTCCCTTTAGTGGCTGGCCTTTGATTGAGGTAAAGTTTCAGTTGGTAAAAGGAGTTGGTTGATGGAAATAACTGAGGATACACTCGTGTCCTCTTTTACAAAGCACTTTTCAAGCCAAGGATAGCTGCAGATGCTAATCTTTGATCCTAAGAGGCATTAATAAGTGTGATAGCTTTTGAATGTTTTTGCAGGGTTGGATGATGTTCTCAGTGCAGTAAAACTTGTAGGAAGGTTACTGATTGGTTGTGCAATCAGAAATTCTTATGAGAGGGAGGCTCCCTGTTTTCAAGTAGGTAGAGGTGGTGTCCACCTGTGTTGCAGCACAGGTAACAGCTGTCCTGTCCTGCACTTATGAAATGTGTCAGTTCTTGTAGCGTAGTTTTTCTTTTAGTATAAACTCATTTAGATCAGCAGAGCTGATGGATTTTTGTATCTTATTGACTCTAGGTACTTGTTTTTCTTGTGATTCAGGAATATGTTATATTTTTATTCAAAACTTGGTTTCTACTTTGATATGGTTATAGCCAATACATTGGTGAATTTAGTGGTTAAATTTCAAAATGTGCAAATTGTATTCACATTAAACCAACAGGATCAAAAGACAGAAATAAAACACCTCTTACTGATTTTTATTGGGTTGGCCAAAAATTCTGTTTAGTTTTTTCTGTAAGGTAAAAGACACGTTTTTCATTTTTACCAATGACTTTATTGATTTGGTTTTTTTTAGTACATTGGATAGCTCCCATGTGGTATAACACTGATCGTTCTCAATGCCTTGATTTGATCACTGTCAACGTCAACTGGTCTACCCGATGTGGAGCATTGTCCAGCGAGAAGTGTTTGGCACAAAACTTCTCGTATCACTTTTGACACATTCAATCGGTCACAGCGCCTTCTCTATACACAAATCTTTTCTTGTGCTTCAGTTATGTTTTTATCTTTCTTGAAATAATAAAACATAATATGCTGAAAGTACGGTTGATTTTCTTCCATCTTCAACATTAAGATGGCTATACAAAAATTTGCCAATTTTGGTAAGTTATTTTTAATGCACACTGGTACGACAACCGGCACAATACAACCTAGCAAGATTGTTTTGAATGAAGTTGAAGACAACTAAGGACTACTAGAGCCATCTTACAGAAAAACCAAATGAACTTTTGGCCAACCCAATATATAAACTGTGTAAAATCTACCTGGACTTTCTACTTCTTTGGTGATTTTAAGGTATCATTGGATACAGCTAGATGCTTTCCATAATCCTATTCAGTTATCTCGTTTTTATTGCCATGATATCAATATATATGTATTTTGATACAGCATATACTAATATGAAAACACATCTACATCTGTGTCCTGACAGCAAAGTCTCTTGCACTTAACACCAACCAATAAATTAGTCAGGTGTGCCAAGGCTATTTATAAGATTTTTTTTTCAGTAAGCTCTGAGAATAAAGGCACTGCCAAACTGCACCTCCTTAGACTTCCCTCTTGATGTGCTGGGCATTATCATTAGGATAAACAAGCCATTAGATTGACAAGAAAAAAATTTAAAATTGACATAACTGACATTTCTGGATTCCCAAAGGTTCCCGATCAGTCCCTGATAAAGATGCAGCTTGCAATGCTCACTCATAGGTGAAGCTGCTCTAAAAGCTTACACATGCCGAGTGGTGTGGACCGGAGGGGGGAAGAGGGGCGGAGAAGAGCTGTGTAGTAAGTGGTTAGGAAAAGGCAGTGCCGGGGGCATGAGCCGTGCTACAGCCACGTGGGTTACCCTGAGCTCATCGGCATGTTGATTGTGTGGGAGATATTTCCACAAAAGTGCATTCAAATGCACGAGTGTGTATATGTGACTTGAAGATGTAACAAACGTCGTGCACTTGGGAGAAACTATGGTGTGAAATAAAAAGGCTGGGTGAGCAGACGTACATGGTAAAAATTATGGTGGAATGTGGCTGTGCTGAAAAAGACCATTAGGATGGGTTAGGAAAGCCTTGGGTGGCCTCAGTTTGTTCTCTCGAGTTTATAAAGTGCCTCAAAGTGAGAGGAGCACTAAACGTGACCCCTCTTTAACTAGGATGTCATTATTGTACACATGTGGATGGACACTAATGGGTGGAGACTCCTTTTCAAAATGACATGTGGCCCTTGGCGTATTATGCCAAGTACTATAAATATTCCAACTTGTAATGAACACATAAACTTTTCTCTGGGCTTGTATCTTTATATAACTTTTTTCCTGTGGCAGTAAAACTTTTTTTTCATCTCACAAAAATTCTTAAAAAATGACCCCATGATAGGACACAATTTAACATGTTACTTTATAAAAATTTTGTGATGGATTCAAATTTAGAATACTGTAGTCATTCAACAAACGTGTATTGTTTCCCTGGCTATATTTTGTGGCAGGCATTGTTCTAGGCTCCTGAAGATACAGAAGAGATCAAAATAGAGGAAATTTTCTGCTCTCCTGGGACTTCCATTCTAGTTGAGGGAGACAGACAGTAAATAAATAATTTGGGCAAGAGTTAATCTCAGATGGTGATAAGTGAAACAGGAAAATATAAAACCTGGAGACAAGGAGCATGGTACAGCTGTAAGTAGGATGGCCTGGAAGGGGCTCATGGAGGTGAATATGTTCAGTCAAAGACCTTTTGGAGATGAAGGAGCAGCAAGGTGCTTGAGGGACTTTCGGGGGGAGGCTTGTGTGGCTCTGGCCAGTGCAAGGGAGGAGCAGGTGGGATCTGCCAGGTAACAAGGTGTCCGACTATGTCTTGTGCATCATTAGATAGAATTTGACTTTTACTTTAATGGAACGGAAGGGCATTGGAGGGTTGGGCATAAAATACCATGACTTAGGATTTAAAGACAGGGCATAGGAGTACAAGGGGGAAAGAACAAGAGGACAGGTGAGCAGACACCGGGATAATTTGTGAATGGAGGGTGGCTTAGGCCAGTGGCAGCAGGAGAAGTAAAGTGTTCAAATTCCCACTGTATTTCAAACAAAATGTGCTTGAAAAGTAGCCAGTGAGAGGAGTGTGTTGTACACCCTACAATGGACACTGCTCAGTGTGGAAGACACTTGCAGTGACACCAGTCACACCAGTGTGGTGTCTTCAGTTGGTGTCTTCGTTGGCTTTGGTTGCAGAGAAAATTATGATTTTACTCAGATGTAGTAACAATTTGTAAATTGTTCACGTTTCAATGCCTGCGTACTCTGCTAGACAGATTGCATTTGACAAGTGAGTTTAGTAGGAAAAATATTTGTTTCAAAGTTGTATCACCAAAAATATCCAAGTATGGTTCACGTTCTTATAAAAGACTGAAAAAACACCACACCTACACTAAGCACTAAAACTAGCCACAGAACAATGGGGAGATGCTTCCGACTGTTGCTTCCCGGTGCAGGCCTCACCGCTAGGCCTCAGGAAGACGGCCTGGTGAGCAGATGCGCCTGCACCTTGTGTGCTGCGGTGCGGCGCCGCCCAGTTCAGCTTTCTCTGCAGAGAGTCTGTGCGTTCCTTGTGGCTATTTTTAGGGACTAATGCATAACTACTCTTTCCTAAGCAATCATACAATTAAAGTTTACCTGTTTGCCCACCGATGGCAGAGCATCAGGTGGTGTTAAGTAATGACTTGCTAGTGTCTGCTGTGTAAGAATGTGGCAGGTTATTTTTTAATTGTACTTTTATAAATAATAAAATGATACACATTTTATAAAATAGTTTAAATCCAACTTTTTCCAGACCTCTTGAAGCACCTCAGTGAATCTCTGGGGACAATTTGTAAAGCACTGCTGTAAAGCACGGGTTAAAAGCACATGGGGACAAAGAGATGTGGGACCATATACACGTATTACAGGTGCCAGAAGGGTCATTGTCGGGGCCTTTCCTACGGTGGAGGAATTAATGTAAAGGGGGTTCCTGGTGGATCTTACTTGGGAGAGGTTGAGGTCTGAAATGTGGTCCTCAAAGGCCATTTCCAGCCTAATTCTGGGGCTCACACAACACCAAGGCTCCAGGAAACAATCTGTATGAATAACGTGTGAAGCGATGCCCAGGGCAGAGGGAGCTCTGAAATAGTGAGCTTTTACACTGTTTTTTATTTTTTTATTTTTTTATTTTTTTTATTTTTTTTTACTTTTTAATGGTGAAAAGACATACAGGTTCATTGAAAGGATTAGAAAATGAGGAAAGAATAAAAATTTATTTATAATCTCATCCCCTAAAAGGCATTCCATCCCCCTAAAAAAGATATCTTTTCCATAATTTTGTATGTATTTCTAATTTCTTAAACTTATATGACAGATACATTTATACCACACACATGTATACTATGCTTTGAGATTTAAAAAAATGAACTCATTGTAATGCTGTTTTGTAATCTGTTTTCTTCCCTTAATATACTGTGGATATGTTACTGTATTAATAAATATTTTCCAACCTTATGTTCACTGGCTACATGGCATTGCATTATCTAAGTGTGTAACAGTTCATTTAGAAGCAGCTCACTTGGAAAGTGTCTTCACAGAAGAATGTTGGGAAAGTTATGCAGAGAAGACCTCGCGTGCTGGCAACCTGGAAAACCGGTGCGGACCTAGGCGTGGCTGAGGAGCTCAGTGAGGGCACAGCTTTACACTTTGTGTGCTCTAAAGGGGGTTTCTGAAGATTTTGTGCAATGACGATTTCATACGTAAAATTTTAATGCCTCAGGTCCTACTTAAAACTATCTTATGTGTGTTTTTCTGTAGTTTACTGATTTTCTGTATAAGTTTGATTTTTGCTTAGCAGGATTTCTCTAAGTTGGCTATATGTGGTAGTACCAAGAGGGGTCCAGACGGAGGAACACCCGCAGTCAGTAGCTGGGTTTGGTCTGCGGCCCCAGAGGAGGCACGGAGGGCTTACGAGAGGAGTGTCATCAGAAAGATGACCTTGTCATGGAAATTATCATATTGCCAGTTTCTCCCAGACAGGAAGGTGGGAGAAAGACTGAACAGTTGTTATCACTTAAAAACAAGGCTAATTATTGGTCAGACATAAAATTTGTTTCCAATATTATCTAGGCCTTCTCATTTCTCTATTTTCTGTTATTATATAAAAGAGGGAGTGAGATTCACAAACGTTAGTTTGGCTGATAAGCTTCTCTATTAAAATTTTTAGTTTAAAACAGAATACAAAGTAATATTTAAAAATGCTTGCGGGCCATGTGGGAGTTAATGTTGGCCAGACCTGCCCATAAAGGATTTGCACTTTCAGGGGGGTTAAGAGTTGTCTTAATAGGATTGGTATCTTCATTCAAGGGTAAGATTCCTAATATCCCAAATTTGGTGCCCGTGGTGAGAAAGTTTTTCTTGCCTTGTGTATTTGTACCTTTTCTTATCATCTTTCCACTGTCACCCTTCAGATATGACCAGTGCCCTTATCTCTATTAATTTTGAGCTTCAAATCCATCTGCACAACTATGCTTCTCATATAAGACCTTTGCTCTATGAAGAGAGAGTTTTTAAATTCCTTTTTAGTTGGTATTTCTTACTCAGGCATTGAGAAAGTACAGTTAAGTCACCAACCCTTCCTCTTTGAATCTATTCTCCCTAAGTAATCAGACTGGGACAGAAAGTCTTTGGGTTCTGCCTGAGATTGGCATCCTTGAATTAGGGCATTTGCAATCCACTTCCAGACAGTTGTCAGTGTGACTCTAGGCAGTACCCCAGAGCGAGTACAGAGTAATGAAAAGATTTATTTTTTCTTTGTCTTTCTTCTTCTTACATATTCATTGCATTTCTTTGGACTCAGTGTCCACAGAAAAGTCACGTTTGTTTCCTTATTCTTCTCAATACTCTTATTTCTTGGTTCCGTTCTATTAACCTCAAGTGGAAGCCTTCTTCTATAAAACTGGTCTTTTTGGAGTTCAGGCAAAGTAAACGAAAGTGTCCTTGGCTATGTCCTGAGTGGGGCTGGTGCTCCTGCAGATCCCTGATCGGTCGGAGATGTGACTGGCTGCGGGGCCCTCCCTGGAGGAATAGTGTGAGCACCGCCATTGTCAAGGCCAGGAAACAAGCAAATGAAAGCCCTTATACAAGGAGCTGAGTTTGAGAGACCCTGGAGAAAAATGACCGAGACCGAAGTCCTTGGACACCAGAAGAGTAAACAGTAGGAGGACCAGACCTTTCAGCGGTGAGAGGTTGGAGGCGGGGCAGTGTGTCCGAGTTAGAAGATGAGATGCCTTCCTTTCCCTGGTCAGTCAGGCTTCTGAGGGACAAAGGCCAGGTTCTCCATTAAACATGGGGACACCTGTTCTTGTGGATCAGGGAGATGGACTGAGATTCCAAGAGTGTAAGCATGGGGCAAATTACTGGCACATTATACTAATAATATGGCCTTTTCTAGCTGCAAAATATGATGCAGTGAGTCTTGGGTTTTACATTTACACATTTACTTGGAATGGTTCAGCGTGGTCACCTAGGGCATGGGTGTTACAAGCCTGACCAACACCTGGGCAGGCTGAGAGCCCTGCTGAGGGCATTCACTTCTGTTGGGAGCTCCTAAAAGTTGGCTGGGATCCTCCAGCAATAAACTTATTACCTAGTACTAGGAAACACCCAACTAGCAAAAGTGAGGTCCAGTTGCTGGCAGTCTCTTGAGCAGGAAAATTGGGGGAAACCAGTAGGCTTGGCATGAAAATGAGGCTCCCAGTGTTGGCCCCATACGGCATTAGGTCTGAGCAATCAGTTCGCAGCTCCAGGAGCTCCCTGTTGACTTTTCAATGAATGAAAAGCCGTGCTGAGCAATCGGGACCTCGTCCCACCGCTCTCTTTGTCTCCTTTTCTCCATTTTCCTCCCTTTCTTTCTTTTGCCACCTGTATGCCTGGTATAATTTTTTTGAAAATTCTTTTCAACGCATGGATGAACTCACAGGAATGTAAGGGGGTTACTCAGAGGCAAGAAATGACCAAAAAAGCGATGAACTTGAGATAGGTCTGCAGATTCCTCCTGGCCTAGACTTGCGTTTTAGATGGGACATTGTGTGAAGAACAAAGGGCACACACAGTCTTTGACCCAGCTGGGTGGCCAGCCAGATTTAGTCACCTCAGTATAGAGCCTGCATTCTCAGATGGTGACACTGTTCGTGCATCATCGGAGATCATAAAACTCGGATGCAGGGAGAAGCAGTGGCATTGCCTGATGTCTGGGCCTTTAAAGAGCAAAACGACGACAACGACAACAACAAATGCTCCCTTGCCACCAAAAATTTCTAATCATGTTCTCACATTTCCTGACTTTTGGGGTCTGAACCTATATTCTAGGGTGATATAAAGCTTATCCAGAATTTTATTTAAAGGCACTCTGTGTGGTGGGTTGCCAGGTACCTGGCAGAAGCAAATACTAATCCTCGCTGGACGAACATACTTTAAGCCCAGGCCTCAAAGAATTTTGGTAGATAAAGTTACAAGGACCAGAAGTTGATATTCCAGAATATCTAAAAATAGGATGAAATAAGCCACCATAAAGGAGAGTTAGCAAAAACAACCAGTTACAGCTTAGACCTGCAAGGTCTAAGGTTGGCAATTATTGGATACCGGTTATAAATTGTCTTTAAAGAAGCTGGACATGGCCGTGGGTATGTGACGAAGGAACAAGAGACTGTCAGACTGACCTGGCGGTCGTGGGATCAGGACTGGGCGTCGTGTGGTGGAGAAATGCGGCCTGCCCTAAAGGGGTGGGATTGGAGGCCCTGCTTGCCAGGAGCCTGAGATGACAGGGATGAGAGCGCGAAGCTGACCGGAGTGCCAGTGGGGTGCTGCCGGGAACCCCTTGAGCAGGAGCTGCTTCCGTCTCGTAGCAACCTCTTGGCTGGATGTTGCTCACCTTATCCCCAGTAGAAGAGTTTATAAGGAACTCTTCTTTGTGATGTAAAGAAATGAACTGATTAAATGAAACAGGAGATGGAAGTAAAAATATTCCTTAACAGCAAAGTCGAGTTCCATACTTAGAATTCTAACGAGGTTTTCCTCTTCTCCAACACCGCCCCCCACCTCACTGAGTCCTTGACAGTTGTTTTCTGAAACCTCCAAGGTCAATCAATATGCTAAGGAAGAGCAAGTAATGTTAGGAGACAGTCAGAAGCTGTCCTTGACCGAGTGAGTGAGCAGGGGTGTGGACAGAGTTGACTGCCGCGTCATCAGATTTGGCCATCCCGGGGAAGACAGCCTGGACAGCACAATCCATCAATTGATCTTCCTTGAAGAGCCTCTCTGGTGTGTCCAGGAAGACCTCACAGAACCGTCAGGGAGAGCAGGAGGCTGTCCCCACCACCGAACTCCTGAGCCTGGATGAACTTTCCCGTTGTGTTTCCCAAGGAGGTGGGAAACCCAGAACTCTGGAGTTCTTGTTCCTGACTGCGTCGTTCCAAGATGACCAACCAACCACAAAGGCCTTTTCGCTTGGGCCTAATACCACCTTGAGCCCTTCCTGAAAAGTTGCTTTTGTTCCATGTAGGAAATTGTTACACTCTAAGAACCAAGTGTTTCGCTGGTGGCATGCCTCCCTGTGCTTCAGACACACCAGCCTCTTTGTTGCTCCAGCGACATTGCACTGACCATCCGTCTAACAGAGATGTTCTTTCCCAGACTTTGCATGGATGGCACTTTCTCTTAAGTTTCAGCTCGAATATGCAGCTGTTAGTCATATCAGCATATTAATTTAGCTTCTCGTACCTGCCAACCTCCAGAATCGTCCTCTCTTTGTCTGTCTTGTTGCGTCTGCTCCTGTGCTGAAATTTAAATTCCCACGAGATGCATCTTCCTGTTCACAATTCCCAGGATCTGGAGTAACTAGCCTGGAACAGTGAATAAATATTTTTGGACTGAATAAATGAATTCCTTCTTATCCTTCAAAAGTGATGTCATGGTGACAGCAAGAGGAGGAGGAAGAGGAAGAGGAGTAAATAGAAGCAGCAGCAACAACGTAACCCATATGTTTTGAGCTTTTGAGTCCCGTATTTTGAAACAAAATGATTCACCTTTAGTTTTTGTTCTACCACCTAGATAAAACTTTGAGTAAACTAGCTAAGGTTAACTACACTCGGCTTCCCCATGACTCACTTTGAAATTTCCCTATAGTTAGAGCTACATTTTAAAGCCTGGCAGAGGATCACATCAATTCTTTCTAGAAAGGCCTAAACTGATCTTAATAACTATGAGTAGAGGCAAAAATAATATGAAACATGTCACTGGTTGCTTTTCAGCTCAAAGAGCTCCATCTAGCAGCTTACTCTTAGCTCTGCCCTTTTAGGTGTTTCCTCCCAGACGACCTGTTTGGGCCCGAGGTTCAGGCGCTGTGTGTGAGGGGCTGGGGGTCGCAGGGCCATGGTTAGTGCCACAGAATTCCACGGGCTGGACTGAGAATTCTGGACATGACTGAACTCATTATTCCCCAAAAGGCATAAACAAGTCTGTATATGTACCTAAGAGATAAAGTAACAGAAGCAAACTTAGACACTGTCTCCAAAGGGGTCCGGTGCTCTCTAAATTTAGCAAGTACCCCCAGTGATTTCTCTGAGCAGGCTGGTTAGGGAACACGTGGAGTCATAAATCGGTGGGTCAGATCCAGGGTGGTTAATGCAATGCAGCATGGGTTTAAAATGGGTTTTCTTCGTGTGAATGGGGATGCATACTTTTGTAAAAAAGCATCAAATGAAATACCTCTAGGGGAAGTCTTATTTAGCCATATATTCCTTCGCCTGGACATTCAGGATTTCAGAGAAGACTTGTGAAACTGGGTGGCTGATCTCTTCTTTGAATTCTTTAGAAATAAACAAGCAAATCTCAACCAGCATCTCACCTATGAGCCATTAATTGCAGGGCAGCTGCTCTTTTTCTAAGCTCACGTCCCTCACGCATATCCCTTGCTACACCTCTGCTCCCCCACTTGGAAAAAGGCAGTTTATGATCCTTGGAAGGACTGTTCTCGGTAAGTGCCAGAACTGAAACATTCGGTCTCCAACAGATCATTTAAAAGCCTCTTTCTTAACGGTTTAATTGCTGACTTCAGTTTCTACTAATTCTGCAGGCTTGGCTGCAGCTGACAGATTTATAGCATCAACCCAGAGCTTTGTCTTTGCCAGTTTACACCCTGGATTGAGCTTTTGTTCGGTTTTGTGAAGGGGGGCGGTTGTTTGTTTGTTTTTTACTATTCTACGGTATTGTTTTCCAAAGGTAGCGCCATTTTGACTGACTTCCCGTGGGATTCTTAAATCTGTGTATCAGACCTACATAGAAGATTCTGAAAAGCACACATTCTAGAGTCCTACCAATTCTCAAACAGCAGAATCTCCTGGGCCTGAGCCTGAGCGTCTGTGTTAGCAAGTTTCCTGAGGGATTCTCAGGCCTCCAGCTCTGTACCTGCCGTGGACCAGGCCAGCACCCGGCCAACATCATTAGATTCTGAGACAGGCACCATAATTTTCCTATTCTCTGATTTTCCTCGGTAGCCTTTTCAGTGGGTTATTTATTATTATTTATCTTTACCCTCCAAATGGCCCTCCCACCCCCTGCCGTGGAACCTGTAGAAACCCTGCAGGGAGTTATTTGCATGTCCTTCCCCTTTCCTCCCTAAAATGCCTCAGTAATAGGATGTTGCTGGGCGTGCTGTGTAGGTTTTGTCTCAGTGGAAGGAAGAGGAAGACAGCACTGGCCTTTTATTTTCAGTCTGCACACTTGGGGGTCAGGAGGCATCAGTTATGTGGTCTGCCATCTGGTGGCTAATTTCACACTTTGGATCCCTGCAAAATAGAGACAAATCCTTTGGGAAAGTAGCCGGGGTTTTTTTGTTTGTTTTTTTGTTTGTTTGTTTTTTAGTTTTTTTCTGCATCCACGTGACATTTACAAATAAAGAGAAATTCTCTGAACTTCCTCTTATCATAGATAGTATATCTTTTCTTCAACATTGGCCTAATTTTATGCTTCTTTATCTTTTCTATTTCTTCCTTTCCCTCATCTATTAGCTTTTCTTTTACTATTTGTAAAATCTATAAAACTGCATCTCTTCCTTTATTTCTACTTTATTGTTTTAGTTTTTAGGGGTGTTTTTTTTAGGATCTCACAGGATCACCATTCGTTTTCCTATAGCTGCTGTTTTTTGATTTCAGGCCTTTTAGATGAAAACAAGCAACAAGATATCTGGAAAATATCAAGTGGTTAAGGGCATTTTCGGGATAACACAGCTGGAACTGAAAATGGAATTCTGGTCTTCCTGTTTCTTTGATTTCTTTTTCATTACTTTATGTTTTAAATTTTAATGTACTTACACATAGTATTGGGTTTTTGGTATTCCTTTCTTCTCCATTTAAAGTTCTGCACCTGTTCCCCAGCGTGCCTTTCCACCCCTCAGGGTCAGTTAGATGGTACTCTGGACACATCTTCCTTTTGCAAGTGTTTATAGATCCGGGTGGAACCCTTTAAAAATCCCGGTGGAAAGCAGACAACAGCAACCTTGTGAGACAGCCACCAGAATTTGCCCGATGCGGTGCGGAGGAGACACTTAGACATGAGGGTGAGGCATTCATGGAGCGGACAGCGGAACCTCATTTTTCTACAGCTCAGACCCCCGGGCTTCAGTCTGCAGGCACAGGCTGCCGCCCTTCTAGGGCACAGCAGTAGGCGTAATAACCTTAGCAGCCAGCACCTGTGTGTCAACTGCCCCGTGATTGCCCCGGTATTCGGAGCAGTGGCTCTGCTCTTGACTCTGGAGGTCCGTCCAAATGCCTGCCTTTTTCCCTTTTCTGAAAATAAACCTTTAGGTGCCTGTATCTTGGATCAGGAGATAGCATCTGGGCGTCTAACTGCTTTTTAAATGGAGTTTCAAGTAAGCATCTCGTTTTTTAACCTGACCTTTCTTCTGCTTTTCCCTCAGAAGAAGCTGATGCCTGCGATTCCTCCATCTTTTCGGGTTTTGCAGCGTGAGTTGGGTGGTGCTGAGCTTTCCCAGCTGCTGGCTGAGATTCAGCCTTGCCACCCCTGTCTGCAGCCCCTGGCTCCCGGTGCCTTTGTCCTTGAGCCCTGATGCCTTTAGCAGGACACTGTGTTATGGTCGCTTTACTGGGGTTTCAGAAAGAGCAGCGATAAGGGCGTGTGTTAAATGTGCCGTCTTCAGGCACGCCTTTTATTTTAAGGAAGATGCAGGTTGCTTCCATGCCTCTATCCTGTGCCCATGTTGTTGGGTGCTCTAACTTGGCCGAGGAGATGAATAGAGTTAGGATGACCAAGTACATTTTCAAAGTGAGTGAGCATTGTAGACAAAGTGGAGTGAGACGCAGTGTGGTGGGGTAAAGCTTCGATGGGGGGGTTCATTTGGTATAGACACTCTGTTGTGTGTCAGTGTCCATATTATTCCTAACCAAAGCATTATATGGGGGGGGCAAAAAATAACCAGAATTATCTTCTGGAGGGTGGTCCCCTTGCGTAGTACAGGCTTCCCCTGCCAGCTGAGTCTTCTAGGATTCCATCTGTATCAGTGTACCAGCTGGCATTGTTGTGAGAGGCTGCGTTTGGCTTCGGTGAATTTTTTTAAGACTCTCTCTCTCTGTTTGCCCACATCATGATGGACGATTTATGAGGACACCAGCCCACACCACGCTGAGCATTCAGTGGGTTTTGACTAAAAATGACATGATCTCCATGCTCCACCCTCCCTATTCACCCAGTCTTACCCCAAGTGACTTTGTTTTTGTTGTTTCCTTGGATATAAAGTCCTCAAAGGGAAACGTTTTGCTGATGTGGAAGAGGTGAAACAAAAAAATGGCAGAAGCACTAAAAGGCATCAAAATCGATGAGTTCAAAAACTGTTTTGAGCAGTGGAGAAAAAAGTCTCTGTAGGTGTATTGCATCGGATGGAGAGCATTTTGAAGGTGCCTGAAGTTTAAACATGTAAGAATAAATATGCAAATTTTTATAAATAAATTCTATTTTGGGGGTCCCCTGTTATAAATATTGATTCTAATTTAGACTTTGAAGAAAGTGTGGTTGTGCATACCTGTCTTTCTGGCTTATGTAGGGTAATTATAGAAGCAGAGCATGCCTCACATGATAATAAAGCATTCTTCAGAAACTTGCTGTTTTTCTCTGATGCTGTAGTCTTCTTAGTTACTGACTCATAGTAGTAGCATGCTTGCCAAACTACAGTTACATGTAGTTTGATACATGTCTGTATGTTAAGGAAAAACAAAAGCTACTTAGTTGTTTTATTGGTTTTGAGACTACACTTCCTGGAGACCTAGATGCTTCAGGATCCCCAGTGGTGCGTGAGGACGAGGTGGGTGACTCTTGGTTCCCTCCACTCCACCAACCCACATACCTATGCTCCCTGAGCAGTTCTCATACTAATTGAATTAAATATCTGGTTTCCTTTTCAGATTTTTACTTGGAAAAAAAAAAAATCCTGGGGCAAGGCAGGTTTTGTAAAAGAATAACTTTTATTTATACCCCTAAGACTTTTGTCTGCAGTAACCAGATAATTGACAGGAAAGTTAATTGTGGCATCAATTATTTAGGTGTCCGATCAAGCTGTGATTATACTCACGGATCTGAGATTATGATAAAATAGAGAATCCCAGATCTCTGCAGACAGACCTGTACTGAAATATCCAGATGACTACAGATTCTGAGGTCACCATCACACTGTGTCTCTCAGATTATACCAGCTGTGTGAAACCTACCCAAACAAGAGAGCATGGGCTTGGCCCCCTCTCTGCCTCCGCGCTGAGCTTCTCTGCCGGCCCTGGCCCTGGTCTGATCTGGCCGGACACCACAGAGTTTCCCTCCTCCCCAGTCACTGACCCCATGCCAGGCCCTTTAGGGAAAGAATTGCATGCTGATTATAAGCGGAAGTCCAGAACTCTTGGCAATCACCATTCTTTTTAGAAATTATAATGATTTTCAGTTTTTAGAGTAACATAAATATAATATATACAGCAGAGGTAAGTGAGAATGCTCTAAAACATCTCCATAAAACATTTTATTTGTTTTCTTTATAGTGTATCATTTTCCTCCCTGATAGCTACAGATGAATTGGAGGCCTTTTCTTACATTGTAATGATAAATTGAATTATACCAATTCAGTTTAGCAGAACTAATGCTTACTCACTTGCTGGGTAAATCAATCTGTGTATTTTCTTTAACACAAAAAGGAAATGATAATTAATAACCTTGGGGGTAATGTTTTAAATTTATTAAAGTTACTACAGTAACAGAATATATTTGCTGTAGGGCTACACACTGGCAGGGTGAGAGAAATTTTATTTCTTCAAAAATAAAATTTAGAATTGAGCCTCTCAAACTGAAAACATTATTAAGAATTTGCTGAACATCTGTTATGTTTTAGGAGTTATTCCAGGATATGATAATACAGAATGATATACAGTAGAACTAGTGACTTATTCTGGACTCTCTAGTGTTTTGAGACTATTACGTTTCTTCTGAATAATAATAAAAATAGAAAGAGAGAAATAGGTAGATAAAACACCACTGGGTCAAGATACTGAATTATGCACAGCAGGGTTAGCACTTGAACTGTTGGAGGGTGTGTAAGAATAAGACGTATTGCGGATGGAGAGGCTGCTTTAGGTGAGGGGGATGCTGTTAAGTAAAATCCATCATACAGATGTGTGTGGTACATTCTCAGCATGGGAAGCTAGCTTCGTTAGGTAGAAGGACTTAAAATATACAGAACGAATTTTGCAAGTGAAGGCTGAGATTGAGAAATGCATGCTTTGCCTGGCTGGTGTGGCTTAGTTGGTTGGAGCATTGTCTCATAAACCAAAAGGTCATGGGTTTGATTCTGAGTCAGAGCATGTGCCTGGGTTGCGGGTTCTGCCCCAGGTCTGGGCATGTAGGAGAAGCAACCAAATGATGTTTCTCTCCCTCTCGTTCTCCCTCCTTTCCCCTGTCTCTAAAATCAATAAGCATGTCCTTGGGTGGAGATAAAAAATACCTTAGCAATAAGTCAATACATGCATGTTTTATTTTGATAGGCAGTTGTTTATCGACTGTTTCTCTGTTTCCTCTGGTTTGGTTTAGTTTGTACGTGGGAGTGACAGCGGGTAGCATTTGCAGGGTTTGGGGTCAGCCACCTTGCCTTCAGTGCGGAGTGGCTTCTGAGGGGGCACGCTGGAGAGTGGAGACACGGAGCCATGTGAGCAAGCTCTTTTGGGTGGAGTCTGAACTCGGTAGAAGTTCAGATGAAAGTTCTATCAGTGGGGATGAAGAGAAGAAAAACAGAGTCAAGGAAAAGGATTAGAAGTAACCTGATGACTGTTTTCTGTTTTTCTTTCTTTTTTTGAGGAGACGATGAGGGAGAAAAATATTGCTTTTATGTTCCTATGAAATATACTTATTAGCCAATTATTAAACTAACATGCATCTATGTTGGGATGATCAAACTCATTGGCAATGTTATCACCTCTCCCTAAAAGGCATTTAACAATGTTTAAAAGTCTGCCACATGTTGGTTTTGATCATATAATGTTACTATAAAAATATGTGTCTTCTCCTTATCATATTCACACAGTAGACCATTAGTGTGTGTATGTTTTTTTAACTTTTACAGCTGCCAAAAGTTCACGGTGTGACGCCTGCTGTAACCCCACAAGTGCTGAGCTTGGATTTCGTACCTCACAAACCTAGAGTCTGTGAGCAGCCAGGTCTCCGGGCCGGTGGATGGACTAGTGAGAGCGGGCCTGGCAAACTACCAAGTGCCTGCCTCTCAGGCGCTCATTCTCCACACGGGGTGTGGGGCATAACTTTCAAGATGCTATTTTTAAGATGAAAAACATTAGTTCTTTCTAAGAAAAATTGACCTTAAAGGATATACTTGGGTTTATGTTGGGTTTATTAAATTTGGATGGATCATTTGAATTTCTCGGAGATACTTTGACTGTACACCTGAAATTCTGTGTGAGCGAAGGAGCGTGAGCGTGGGATTTCACAAAGATCTCAGACATACCCTTTAAGAAACTCAGGGATCTGAGGGTAACCAGCTACCTGGAGTCCTCTCTTGTGCTGTCTCTGCCCTCTGAACGCTGCGGTTTTCACTACCATGCAGTTTGTTGATTTAAGCAAGGTGATATCTCTCTTAGTCAACAGTGTGCAACTATTTATTTGCTATGTGTTATGAGCAAATATCTCTTCTGGAGACCATCAGGAAGGCACAGTTGAGCAGAAGAGACACTGTGTGTAACTTTGAGGAAATCATACCTTGTAATGTCCAGAGATACGCTGCTCTATTCATAATCTCTGATTTCATAGCTGCATTTGGAGCACTGTGGATATTCATGCCATGATGGGAGTGAAGCATTATGTTCGTTAAGATGAACTGATCCAGATGAAATTTGATATGTTATCATCCAAGAAAAGGACTGTTACCCACCACAGTAAAACTGATGTATCTGCCTAATTTCCAATCAGCCTGAGGCCAATGTCATTCAGCATAGGTGACAGAGCTGGCTCCTAGGAAGCAGTTTCATATACATGAGGCCTTATTTGTCACAGTCTGCCCCTCTTAGTGTGGTTTGAGATCTCCCTGGGAAATGGACTCTTTTTCCCTTGGTGCACTGTCAGGTAACACAGTTCAACTAGGGGCAAAACAAAAACGTGGCTATTTTTCTTATGTTCCTGACCTTGTTCTTTCGTAATTACAGACACATCCTAGAACCCCTTATTAAAAGTCTGACTTGTGACTCATACATGAAAAGTCTGCAGTCACTACAGCCCTACGTGGATTTACCAAATACAGGCCGTTCAAGCGTAACCTCGTTTCTTCCTTTCCCAGGGAGACGCAGCGGGTACTGAGGTGCCAGAAAAGTCTTCGAAACATTTTTAATGTCTTTCGGGGGAGCTCTGTGGGCATTTTGGTGGATTAGAAGCTGATTGAATCATTGGATTCAAAAGTGGCTGGTAAATTGATTCCAGAGGAAGATTTATGGCGGTAATCTTCAAAAGGTCACGGGGGGCAGAGACTCGCAGCAGTGAGATTCCTGGAATGGGGGATGTTTCAATTATGAAAGACAGTGGGAACAGAATAGCTGGGTTCAAATATCTGAAGCACGATTATGCAAAATAAAAAGGGGGACTTATTTTCTAAGAGTCCACAAGCATAGGTAAGACGACAAAGAAATGTTCGGCTCAGCGCAAGAGCAAAGCTGCAGGGTAGCAGGAGCGGGTTATTGGTGCTGCTTCATCTGAGAGCACCACAAGCTGACGTTTCACTAGATGGTGCCCCGCACCAGACCGTGGGACCGTTTAGCAGAGCAACAGGAGACTCAAGTGAGAGGCTGAACTTTTAGGTTCCCTTCAACCCTGGAGTCAGCACTTCTGTAATTGTTTTAGAAATGCACCGATGGGACTTGGGTTGCAACCCCCCCCTGCCCCCGCCATCATCAGAGCTGATTATCTGTCCTCGAATGCCACTCGTATAGTTTGTTATACACGAGGCTAGTTCAAAAAATGAGAGGAAGCCTTGAACTCTGAAATCATCAGAATGAAATGATATTCAGCTCCCCATTCGATTCCTCAGTCCTTGACAGAACAATTTCGTAGCTTTTCCAGCATCTGGCTGCGTGCAGGGACTTAGGTAGAAGGAACCTGGATAAGATTTAGCGGGGATGAAAATAATTCTCCCTCTCCATAAGAAAGGATATGGACACTAGCGGCATCCTCCTTCACTGGGGAAGACTCTGCCTTTGCTGATACAGCCGAGGGTTCTCCTAGGTTTGCCTTTTCCCTGGAGACGGTGAGGACTGCTCGGATGGATGCATCTTGTGGATATGGGGTGCAGTCAAACAGGGACTTCATGACCGTGAAACCCTCGTGCCTGCACATCCATTTCAGATTTCTGCTGTGTACTGTGAGTTTGGCCACCAAGGCAGAGCTCCTGAAGGCCAGAGGCCAGTTGACTGTTAATTAGTGATAATGATCCTGGGCAAGTTTTCTCCAAAGGCTAAACTGGCAGCTAGATTTTCTGAGACTGAAAGACCCTCCTCAGGTGGGTTCATTCATCGGTGAACATCAAGTCTAATGTGGTTCTTAAAAATTAACTAATATGCACTCTTAAAATATGAGGAGTTGTTCCTATTGAATGTAGAATTAGATCTTTGGAACGTCCCTGACCTGTTAAGAACCCCACAGCAATAAAATATCATGTAACTGCATAAAGCAAATCTGAGCACCTGCTTGCTGACAGCGCAGTTAGACTTGGAATTGGCCTTGTTATGCAGCACTCATGTAATTCGATATCTTAACTACAAAAATAATATGATTTTTACACCTGGTGATTTTGATCACAGAATTTAAAAAAATATTTTCACATTTCATACCCAACAAATTGGGTCACTTAAATATCTTGTACAATGCAACCTTAGACAATGTGCCTTGGTTTAGTTGTAGTTACAAGACTCTCTCATTATTTGTAGTTTTATATAATTTCAATTCATTTTGTGTTTTTTTTACTAAATTTGTATCTTACAGATATTGAAAATATAAAATTTAATTAGGGAGAATGTGTTTATTAATTGGTTTGCACCATTGTTCCTTAAAGTGTGATCTGAGACCAATACTACTCCATAAACTGGTCATAAATTATTAGTCATAAACTACTCATCCACACTCAGCTCAATAACAAAAATTGCCACCTAGAAATGTTTGTAGAATGTTCACATTTCCACAACAATTTCTTTGGATTTTATGAACATTAATCAGTCTACGATAGATTGGAACTTAAAAAGCACTTCTCGCCATTCTTTGGGTTGTACAAAGTACTTCTTTCAGATGGTAATGTGAAAGGAGGAGAGGGAGGCAGGCAAGACACCCTCACAGGGGTAAACAGATGGTCTTAAAGGCACTATAGGTGGGCAGCTCAGCTTAACGCTTTACAAGGTTCCTGATCCACATACGACTTGAGGATCTTAGGTAGATCATGTTCCCTCAGAATCCCTCTCTCCTTGCCCTATTCCTTGATGCCAAAACTCCTCAATGTTAATCAGTTGTCTCTGGAAGGCACCGTTTAATATGCATGTGGTTTAGAATTGCCCATTTGGCCTCCCTCGTACATCTGACTCTTTCCTGCGTAAGCTTACAGAGCTCAGGCACCTGAGGGCCTCAGATCCAGGGGGACACTCTGGTGATGAGCCCCATCCACTTGGGGTCCAGGAGAAGGAAACCTCACTACTGCACATCCAGACTGAGGAGTGTGCATGACTAAGGCTGTCTGGAACTGGCCTTCCTCTCCACTTCTGTACCCTCCCTGGCTTTGAAAGGTACTGGCTTATTATAGTTTTATAGTAAAGGAAAATTATGGAAGAAAAGAGAAAAAGAACAGAAGGAATGGAAGGAGTGACATGGGCAAGAGCTACCTGTGACACAGAAGAGGGAACCACTGAGTGGATGTGGTATTGGAGGAGCTGTGAAACCATAGTTCAAGGCCTGTAAGATTTTGTCTTTTAACCATGGACACCTCACAGCACTGATGCTGGAGTATTTACATGTGAACCATTTTCTTTCCTTTTTCATGTTTTCTTAATTCTAGAGCAGTTGAATGTAACTTTTAGTTTTGATATTTATTTCTAAAATATTCTAGCTTGAATTTTTGGCACGAATGGGCCACTTACTGAAAAGTATGCTCCGCCTGTGGCCCGCACGACTTACCATACTAAAATAATGCTCAATATTGAGTATAAGTGAGTTACGTTTCATGTCGCTGTTAAGAATACTCAAGACTATCGTAAGTTTGAACCAGGCCCATTTTAGAAAATTGGTTGGGAAAGGAGGTCCTCAAACTTCATCAGATATATGAGGTCTGCCCAGAAAGCATCCAGGCAAAACAGAGACAGACTCATAGATGGAGAGCAGATGACAGCTGGTGGGGGTAGGGGAGAAGTTAGGTGTTGGAGGCACTGAGCAAACAGGGAGAAGGACTCATAGACATGGACAGCAGTGTGGTGATTGCTGGGGGAGGAGGTGTAAGGGGATAAATGGTATAGGAAAAAATAAAATACCGATTAAGTTTTTAAAAAGAGGACAAGAAAGAAAAATTGAAGAAGATACAAGATATAAGAAACATTATACATAGGAAAAATAACACATCAGTCCCTTTCAAAGTAAGCACTTTGGGACCTCACACAATTCTCCCAATCACCATCTGCTGCCGCATCCTATTTTTCTGAGTCTCATCAATGGTCTGAAATCTCTTCTCATTCAAAAGTGATTTTAGTTTTGGGAAAAGGCAGAAGTCTCAGGGCACCAAATCTGGGCTGAAGTGGGGCTGAATCACCTGGGCAATTTGATGTGTTGCCAAAAAACTCTCCATGAGACATGATGCATGAGTGGGCGTGTTGTCAGAATGAAGCTGCCAATCACCAGCTGCCCATAGCTGCGGCCTTCTGAGTCATCCAAATAGTTTCTGTGGAGGAATGGTCAAGCTTCACATGAAATTTGAGGCATATTTGTTGCTCTACTCAATCATGTTCAATGTGACAGCCACACAGTACACATGCTCACTCAATGGCGTCTACCACCCCCACTGACTAGTACAGTGAAGTCATCATTGTTCACAAACGCACATTCCGGTCCACTCTCCTTGGCTGCCAGGTTACATCAATGGTATGCAAACTGTTCTTGTTATATTAACAATGGCCGGATGTTGTCTGGACAGACCTCGTATTGCATGACAAACTTGATAAGTTACCCTGTCTTCATCCTATCATTTTTAGCATCTCATTTCCTATTTCATGCTGTGGACATGAGAAGCCTTTATTGATGCCCAGACAAAGGGACCTTGAATGTTTCTACTGTAACAGTGTGCACTGCTCCCCATGAACTCGGAAATGAAGTGTGTGTTTCATGGGTCATTAATTTGCTATTTTTTTATGTACATATGTCATTTCCAGTTAGTTCTATGCTACCAAAGAGGGTTTTGTATGTACACATTAGGTTAGCTCTAAGTGGAGATTTTTGTTTGTGGGTATGTTCAATAATTAAAACGATCTTTTCTTGCTTTCTAGGGCTTTTGGTTTCTGTTAGCATGATTAGTAACACCACCATCATCACAATAGTATTTATTGAACAGTCTTACTGTGAACTGGGCCTACATTACCTGCTACATCATAGATTTAAAGGCTTGGCATAAAAAGGGGTGTGATGAGGGAACTAACATTTATTACATGCTATGTGGAGAGAATGTTACATGTTATCACATGCAGCCTTCCTAAGAACACTGTTAGGCTGGGAGTTTCACATTCATTTTCTAAATGAGGAAATTGAATCTTAAAGCGTTTAAGCCATTAGCCTAAACTATGAGGTTGAAATTTAAACCCAGGTCTTTGGGATTCTGGAACTCTTAGTTTTTAAATGACCCCACCCTAACTGACTTTTAAGTATGTTTAAAATATTTTTATTCTTGGTCTGTGTTTTAACATTTTCTGGGGTTTTATATCTTTAATGTTTTGTAATTTTGACAGCCTGAATCCGTCTCCAGGTGACATTGTATGTGACACATCTAAAGATCAGTGACAAATATAAAATAAAAATGTAAAAGGTCACATGAAGTAATAGAAACCACGCCACAGTGAATAAAAGGGAGGTTTGTGTTTTAGTTCAGGTCTGCAATAAGTTTTTTGATCTGACTATAAATTTTGACAACTATTTTATTTAATCTATAAAATGAGAAATCTACATAAATTCTAAAATCTAACTTGAAAATTACATAAATCTATATCCAAAAATCTTAACAATTTTGAACTATTTTAATTTTACCTATTCTCAGAAAACATTTTTAAAGAAATTCTGTTTTCTCTGACTTCGAGTAGATTTGATTTAAGAAGATGAAAATAGACTTGGCCTGATTGCAAGATTTATAACCATGATACCAACCGAAGGACAACATTGGCAACGACGGTGCTATACCTCGTTCCAGATCTCGTGTTATCTTTAACCCTGCAACTCTGCGGAACTGTTATGGACTGAATGTGCCCCCCTAAAATTCATACGCTGAAATCTTACCCCCCCCACACACACACAGAGATGGTATTAGGAGGTGGGGCTTTCAGAGGTAATTAGGGTTGGATGAGATCCTGAGAGTTGCCCTCATGGATGGGTATAAGAGACATGAGACAGCTTGCCTCCTCTCCCTGTTCTTTGCTGTGTGAGGGTACAATGAGGGGTCAGCCGTCCGCAACCAGGAAGAGGGTTCTCACCAGGACTGAGCCACCCTGTCACTTGGGTCTCAGACTGCCAGCCTCCAGAACCATGAGAAATAAATGTGTTGTTTCTGCTCTTTCTAAGTCACCCTGTTACAACAGCGCAAATAGATTAAGACATTGTCCCCACATTATAGATGAGGAAACTATGCTGAAATAAGCTCTTTGATTAGGATCACAAGATCTATTACCTGTGGGACTGAAGTTTAAACTCAAGTCTCCCTGAATTTCAAACCCATTTTCCTTACATCTTTCCAAAGAAAGGCCTCACCTCCAACACTCATTGAACATCTGTGATAGAAGGAGACATGTCTCAGGGGACTGACTGGTTGCTGCTTCTCGGGTAAAGTTATGTCCAGTCTCTGGAGCTCAATATTAGATACAAGCAGACGTGGTACTATAGACAGGAGCACAGGGTGCTCTTGCTTATTCCCTCAAGGGAAGACTGGGGCCCTTTGGGAGGATGGAAGGACCCAGCCCTGGGGTTTAAGGCCTATCTCACATTACCACGACTTACTATTACCGAACAGAGATTTAGAACAAATGCAACAAGGTCTCACATTCAAAGATGATTAGAAAATTTGAAGGAGTTTTCAAGAGGTATTTTAGGGTAAGTGTATAAATAGGCCCCCAAAATTATTTGGATGAGATGATGGGTTGCACAGATTCTTAACAAGTCACCAATCGAGGCTTCATGTCTTTGCTTAATGTTTGCCGGAGACAGAGCAGAGTGAGCTCATCTTGTTGATGGAAACCAGCCCTCCTCCCCAGCTAATAAGAATAATGAAAATAGTAATAACAACGATCGTATCATTGACCAGACACACTGTACCAGCCATGTGTTAGGTTTTTTGCACTTACTACTTAATTATGCTAACAGCCATACTTGACAAAGCAAACAAACAAGCCAAAAACATTATCTCTGTCTTAGAGCGGAGGAAGCAGAGGCCCAGAAAGTTAAACCTCTTGTCCAAAGCCACATGGAACCAGAACCACAATTTAGACTCTGGCTACCCAGAACCTCTGTTATATTTTTTTACTAAACTTTTTATTTGGGAATAATTTCAAATTTACAAAAAGCTACCAAAAAATAAAAAAAAAAATTACACGTAACAACTGTATCTAATCAAGTTCGCCTGCTAGCATTTTACTCCTTCTCAGAGCACACAGGCTCCTGTTACACCACCCCCTGCGAAGGGGGTCCTGCCTTCATTTTTAGATGCTTGGGTTCATCTGGCCCAGGGTGGCCCACCTCATTCAATGCCCTAGTGAAATTCTAAACCTGAAATATCTTTGAAATTCCATACTTACGTAAAAACTCCATGAGACAAATACATACGTCCTTCTGGAATAGGAAATGACCACCTATTTGAAAACTGCTCTTCTAAACTGTTTCCTGATTTTGCTGATTATTTTTCAAAGGATATGGGCAGAAGACTGGCCATCGTATATAATGCATCTTGTATTTGCCTTGCAGAGATTTCCTTTTTGAGTGACTTTTTTTTCCTTTGTAGATTTGTTTGTTTACAGAACTGTTGAGGTAAAAAATGAAAGTGTCTTGACTGTTTTTAGATTCCCGAAGATCTGTCCAGGAGAGGGCAGGCTTGCTCGCTGCAGCTGCTCGAGGTGCGTTTAAGGGATCTGCATGCTGACCCTGTACCTCAGCAATGAAGAGGGATTTAATAATAAAAAATGCAAGCGTTATTGTTATTTGGTACAAGATTTCTAATAAGACATCAGATTCAAGGGGATTATAAGAACAATATACTCTATTCAGTGTATTCTAAGTGCAGAAAAGAAACTATCTCTTTGAATCTGTTTTTCTTTCCAAGGCAACACTAGTTTTCTCAGTTTTTCTGAAGGTTCTTTTTTCTTTTTCTTTTTAATGTTTTTTTCTCATGCCTGGATGTGCCCCAGTCATGAAGGTAATTTTAGCGGTGAATGCTCCTTGAAGGTAGAGCACTTATAAAGGTACAAGAGTTGATTTAGCGTTTACAGTACCATTCAATTGTTCTGTTGCTAAAAGAATAGTGACAGTTCGGAAGTTATGAACCCACTTCCTGGCTGTGCCTTATGGGAGCGTAATTGTATACAACCCACCCCTGCCCTCCTGCCCTTGGCACTGCGGCCTTGCCCATCCCTCCCTCTGCCCACGTGACACCCTGGCTGGCCCTTCTATGGCGCCCTCTAGTGGCTCTCTCTGGGAACTGTGAGTCCATCTCCTAGCACCTTTCACCCCATCTGGGTTGGAAACATCATGAATTAATTTTGTTTAGCGAATTGTGATATTGTGATTTATAATCAGAAATAGATTCTTCCTCATTTGATTCTAGCACAGAGCTTCTAAAATCCTTGGAATTTCCTAAGTGTTGAAAGCCAGAAATGTGTCTTTTGTTGTATTAATGGCATTGCCACTTTTGGAACTCACTGAAGGGTGGGGGCTGCTTGCCAGAGGGGCCAACCTATGATTTGAGGGTTGGAACTTTCAGTCTCACTTGTGACCTCCAGGGTGGGCAGAGAAGCTGGACATGGAGTTTAATCACCAGTGGCCAATGGTTTAATTCATCATGCTTTGTAATGAAGCCTCCATAAAACCCCCAAAAGATGGGGTTCAGGTTGGTCAGTATATGGCTATTCTGGGGGAGTGATGCACTGGGCGAGGGTGTGGAAGCTCTGTCCCCTTTCCACATACCTTGCTCTGTGCTTCTCTTCCACCTGAATTATAATTTTTAATAATAAAACTGGTAACATATTAAATAAAATGCTTCCTTGAGTTCTGTGAGCCACTCTAGAAAATTAATTGAACTGGAGGATGGAGTCACTAGAACCTCCAAACATGTAGCCAGTTGGTCAGTAGCACAGGTGACAACCTGAACTTTCGGCTGGCATCTGAAGGGGACAGAGCCCTTAATCTGTGGGAGGTGGTGCTATCTTTGGGTGGATAATGTCAGAATTCACTTGAATTATGGGACATCCAGCTTGTGTCCAGAGCCTTGCTTGTTAGTCTGCCCTGCCTCCTGGCCACCCCTCACACACACACATTAAATTCAGTCCCAGAATCACCCTTCAGGAAAATTCTTTCCTTTCGACACTGTCACAACCATTTTCCTTATCTTCACCCATCTTTCTGCTTCTGGCTGGTTATGTTCAAGAAGTTTTACGGTGTCTCTGAAGATGGATGTCAAGTTTATGCAGTTTGGAGCTGTCAAATGGCAAAACTAAACCCATTTAGTAATGAGTTTGATGTCCTTTATTGAAGGGCAAGCAGTCCATGGACTGGGGGAGTGCAGCACCTCCCGGGCACCGGGGTCTCTTCCTGAGGGGTCTCAGGCAAGAGCGAGTGAGTGTTAGAAAAGAGACTGTGGGAACAGGGCATGGCTGCCTGGAGGTCAGGGATTTCCGTGGACGGCTGGTGGGCCTCAGTTTAGGGGAAGGTGAAGTAGTTGAAGTGAGCTGGAGGACTCCGATTCGGGTATGCTAGGTGTCCTTGGCAGGTGTTCCCCACACATGCTGCCTGACTTGGGTGCAGACCTGTGACCTGGGCCTGGCCACGAAGGCGGCCGGCCTCTGTTTAGTGCGTCTGGATACAGGATTAACTGAATGAGAGGCCATTGTTTTAAAAAAGGTTACAGAATTATGAATAACTATTAGGTACATCTTTGCAGACGATTGTTCAGGTGAAGAGCCCTGAAGTTTAAAGTCCATTAACTTTCATTTCTCATCCCTCGCTGCACCCACCTGTTTGTACCCCATTTGTTCCTTACGTGAGCCACGGGACCCCCGAAAGCCAACATCATAACGCTTCTCTCGTTAACCTGGTTCCTAGGCTGTGGCCTGAGAATACTCCCTCTTTATTTTGAGATAAAACTAGGTAGGGGAAATTATGCCATTAACCTCTAGAGATCCTTTCGTAATCTCTCCTCCCTTCACTCTCAATGAAGTCAGATTCCTGTCCCACAAACAAGCATTCGGAATGAGAATGGATATGTTTCGTATTCAATTTGTTCTCTGTCTGCCTAATTATCAGGTTATAACAGTATTAGGTTGCACTGCATTTTGAAAATCAATTTTTATTTCAAATGCGTGCCGGTTCAGCTATACTCTTAAGTCAGGGCTCTCTGGCCTGACTACAAAACAAACAGCCACACAAAGCACTTTTGTAAGGGAAACCACTGCCCAAGTTCTAAATAGCAGGCTTAGAATGAAACTTGAGGAAGCCACCTACTCGTGAGAACGGGCCAGCCTCCATGACCTGGGCGGGACCTGTGGTTTCACGGGATGTTCTTCGTGCGGGGTCCCCAGTCTTCCGGCGTTGCGCCCTCCTCACTCCGATGACGTCTTGCCTTATCTGTACACACCTCCCATTACTGGGTATTTCCCTAAATTTCCTCACTTTTAAAATCAGATATAATTAGAAGGTTAATGATATATGACCATTTCTTCAAAAGAACGTCAGTATCATTTGCCATCATGTGGAAACAGCCGCAAACCTAAGTACAAGGAAATGAATTGTTAGCAGATGTTGAGGTCTGTTCCCTCTGTTGAAAAGGAAGAGGAGGAAATGCGGTAGAAGCTAAAGTAACAAATTGGAAGCTAAGACTCTCTTCTAGACCTAATCAGAAGGTTTCAAAGAGAATTAAAAGGGGACCGTGTTTGTCCCTAAGTGATTCAGTGGTACTTAGTGACTCCTCCAGGTTCTTCTGAATCACCTTCAGAGACTCTGATGAAGAGGGTCCTTGCGTCTATTATTGTAGGAATTCTTCATGACTTGTGAGGTTCGTTCCACTAGCTGTTACTGCATGGAAATGTAAATCATGAGACATTGGGGAGCACGCAGATTTTAATCTGTTTTAGTCATAATTTTTACATGTGTTTTACTCAGATTTTATGGACATAATACCTCTTTCTCAGGATTATTGTGTTGAATGAGATCAACATTTGTGAAAATACCTGGAACAGTGCTTGGTGCTCAAAAAGGCAGCGCCCTCGCTGCTGCCTCCTCCGCCTGATGCAGGAGGGGCTGAGAAATAGCAGCAGGCGTTGGGGGGGGGGGGTCTGCTCCCTGCCGTGCAGTTCATTACATGTGATACTTAAAGGCACATGAGCCCTTTGTTTTTATGCATCTGCAATTATGTGAATACAAATAAACACTTTGGAGCTTGATTTTCAAGAACTGAATTAGTATCAACATTTCATGATATTTTTTTCACAGTTTCAGAAGACAGAGTATCAAACACAGTAGTGAGGATTCATTTGGTCTGACATTCTAAATATATTTCTCAGTGTAACATTTATACATGTGAGCGTATTCACAATTTGGGAAATTTAAAGACACATTTGTGTGTGTGTGTTGGAGGAATTTTTAGCTGTCAGACTTTGTTATCTGACATTTTTAAAAAAGTGAATCAAAATTTAGGAGAAGCAAATGATCTATTCACATAAATTATAACTCAAATTACAGGTATTAAATCCTAGTGTTGGGCTTTCACATAAGGACAAAGCATTTGTTCTTTATATGAGATGGAGGCAGCTCCAAAGAGGTTGCTGTAGCTTTAAATGGCACTTGACAATTTTGTAAAAGTTTTATCTAGAACAGCTTTAGGCACAATGTGTAATAATGTGGTTACTACAAGGCTGTTAGAGTCATTGCCAAATAGCGTTCAGAAGCCAAAGATCAGATAAATTAGATTTTAATTGTGTTTTAGTGCTAAGTGAATACGTAGATAAGGTAGAACTAGTCAGAAACATATTACTGTGATACAGACTTCGTTTCTCTAAGGCTGTTGGGTTGAAGACCAGGCAGCCGTCACCCACACACGGCGTCATGGCGCAGCCCAGAGAGATTGATTGGCATTGGTAGGTGGGGCGTGTGTCATCCAAACTAATTGTATTCCCCGGGACAGTGGAAAGCCAACTGCACTTTTAGTTTTATTACAGAATTTTGCACACAGAATGGAATGGAACTTTATCAAACTGATAGGACTTCTCAAACATAGAATTCATTGCTTTTTGTTGCTGATTTTAAGACAAAAATTCAAGACACAGCACCAAGTTGTTTGTGTCTGAGTGTTGTGAGTGCCTGATTTTGTCGAGATGGGATAATCGCAGTGACGTTTAGAATCTGATCACAACCTCAGACGTGTGTGTCTTTAAGATCTAATGCTCTGTGCAGGCTTACTCATTCTTCAGTTCCTCTTGTTTTTTTTTTCTTTTATTTCACCCATTTACATCAGAATAACTACACTTAAATGATTGTTCTCTTAACATGATAAAAAAAGACATCCACTGAAATCATTTTGCTTTCTGTAGTATTTAAAAAATATTGTTAACATTTATGGATTCTTCTTTTAAACATATTATATACCATTCCCCTAAAAATGCTATTTATCTTGGGAGTTTTATTCTTTGCATGTTTGGCTTGTTTTTTAATATCTTAATATCTATTTTATGATTAGTCATTTTTCAAGAAACTCAATTAGGAAACTTTTAGCACTAAAAGTTTAATAACAAGTCTGGATTTAGGTATAGAGAAATTGATATGTTGTATATCAACAATGATCAGTTATAAAATGTATGGAAAGTAAGTCCTGTGCACAAACTTTTCAAGCCATGATTGTTTATGGACATATGCACATTTCAATAAAGGCTAAAATTGAGTCTTTTTTCCTCGTGAGTTAGAACTGAAAATTGCATCATGCTGTTTTTGTATGTAGGAGCATAAGCTTGTAGATCCTAAGGACAAATTTATAAGCATAGAAAATTTTAAAAGAAAATGCAAAAAAAAAGAAAAAAAGCCTCTCTAGAAACATTCTGGAATATTTCTGGAACATTCTGCTATTTTTTTAAACATAACTGAAAAGTGCTCATTACAAATAGAAAATATACATAAATACCCATTTGATCAGTTGGGACTAACTTTTGCTTGGGAATGCTCATTATCACCCCGCCCCCACTTCTTCCATCCAAGCTCTTCTTTGGCCTCAGAGCCTGAACAAAGGTGGCACTGCCCCAGCCATCCGTCACTCGGCTACAGTGGCAGCAGGTGGGGGCTGCCCTGAGAACACCCAGCCAGTCAGGGCGCAGACAGCCAGGACGTGTGTGCTGGCCGTCAGGATTTTCTCTCTCTCCAACATGGTGCCACTTTCCTCCGGACACGGTGGTTAAAATGTTCAAGTGGTCTGTGTGACAAGATTGCTTCATTAGAAAATTGTCCCAACTTGGCCAACACTCCAGGGTTTATATCACTTTGCTTCAGTGAACATCTCTCTAGGCTGTGACCGTCTTGGAAGCAAAGCAAGAAAGTGCATCTCCGATTCTGAAGAAACACGCAATGGCCCAGGTCAGCCAACTGTGTGGTCTTTCTTGCACTCACCTACTGAACATTTCCTGAGCACCTACTCTTTGCAAGCCACCCAGAGATTGGTCCCCAAGCCACTTGCAGTCCATTAGAGGGGGGCAGAGATGTTTCTTTAAGCCGTGCTATTGGAGAAGTTAAGATGAAGCAGAAGCACTGAGATATTAACAGAAGGGAAAACAATTTCCAACCTAAGAGACTCTGTCTCCAATGTCAAAAGAGAGGACTCAGTGCCAACCATGTACACACCTTTGCATGACAGAGTATTTTAATCTGTGCACATGGTGACTCTTATTAATCCTATCACCACAATACATAGTTATCAATTCTGAGCCCCCTGGCCCCAAGTGAACACCCTGTTATTTTCATGGAAAATGTGGAGGCTGATGGGAAACCCAGGACTGCACAGAAGTGGATATAGTGGCAGTGCTCAGAGAAGGTTATTACACTGACTTGGAATGTCCCAGATGTGTTTTCATGCATAGGTTTCACTTTATTAACGAGCCCCTAAGACGGCGAGAAAACCTTGAACTAGTCTAACCACATCGCTGCAACTTTGGTTTTATGCAAATTACTTAGGAAAAACTTAAGAACATTAAGTAACAAAATTTAGAATTTTTACTTGAGATGATCCCTCAAACTAGTATACTACCATTGAAAACTTTCAAACACGGGGATATGTACCTTTTGCATAGAGTTCAAACATCAGTTATGGCTGCATGGATTTCTTCGTACATAAACTTATCTTTTAATCAGTGTTACTCGCTTAGTAGCAATGTAATGTATTTTTTTTCCCTTTCCAATAGCAGTGGGGATTTCCCATGGTTCACTCTGTAACCCTTCACCAAGCTCCCACTGTAACATTTGTACAGGGCCCCATGGACAAGACTAAGGGTAATTGAAACAGAGTAACACTCAATGGCCTCTAAAAGGCTGTATGCGCGGATCCCATGTGCTTCTAGTGGATTTTAACTATCTCTGGGGTATTCATGTAGGGGCGCAGGACACTCTCACTATCCCTACCTATTTAAACACCCTCTGCAGTCTCTCCCTTGCGCTGGTCGTCTCACCTTGGCTTCTATCTTCACCTTATTTCCTCTATTCAAACTCTAGGCTTCACTGCTGTAATCTCAGAACTCTTTCATCTGCGGTTACATTTGAGGAGATAAATGTGTGTTCATTTAGTAGGTGCTAGTGGGTTTTCCTCTTAAGCTACACACTATCATTTAAAAAGTAGGTTTAGGAATAGTGCTGTGTGCTAAAGGAATGATCCTTAGGGTGAGAATCTCAGAAGCCACCACAAGCCTACTGAGGGGCGTGTATTTGGGCCAGGAGTCCTAATATCTGCGTTTCTCAGCATCTGGGAAGCTGTCAGGTTCACTTCAAATTGATCCTGAAGATCCCAGCATTGTTCTTTGGTTTGACTATGAAACTTTGTGCTTTGCACCATCATTCAATAATAAACCTCCTCAACTTGGCCAGCTTTTTTTTTTTTTTTACGACTTTTATTTCTCTATATCCTATATTTGAAATTGGCCTTTCGATGTGGCCTTACGCTCATTTATCGGGTCACTATCTGTTATTTCTGCTTTGCTGTGGCTAGACAGTGGTAGAGCTGCGGTCATGCCTTCTGTTCCGGGCCGTTAACTTCATTCGCAGACCTGCCCTGGGACACCTAGACTGCTGTTCCCTAACAAACACATAAATTCACTGAGAAACTGCTCCAGGAGAAGGAGGGCTCCCACCGAGTAGGAAGTGCGTGGGCGTACAGGTGGCGAGTGACAGATGCTATGTTTCCAAACCGCACTAGTGTCCTGAAAGAAGAGAAAAGGGCTTTTTAAAAAGAGCTGTGGAAGTAAGTTCTTAGGGATCCCATGGTCCAACTTCTCATATTGCAATTAACAAAAATAATAACCACGGCACCATTTGTTTAGAACTTACACTCCAGGTGTAAGTCTTTTGCATCAGTTATCTCATGTACTCATCGCCCCATGAGTATCAGAAGGCTCTGTTATAAATCAAAACTCACGTTTGAGAATGCGGAGCATTAGAGAGCTTCACCAGCTCGCCCGGTGCCACGCAGCCAGCCAGTGCCAGGGCCAGGGTTATTCAGGTCCCTGCAGACGGACTGCAGACTGCAACAAACCAGGAAACCCAGATCCAGGAAGGCTGGCTCCCCAGCGGCCACGCACAGTCCAGTCGGTCAAAGAGCTGGTCTAAAACACCCAGCCCGTGAACTCTGTGGCTGCCCATCGAGCCTCCCCTGAGGAAATTCTAGATTTTGTTTAGTCAAAAGATTGTTCTCAGTTTTCACATGCACGTGCGTGCGCGCACGCACACACACACACACAGACACACACACTATGGGAAAGCATTATAGTGGTGGTACTGAAAGCATAGATATAAAATAGGGTGAGCCCTGAATCCTAGAAAAATTGTGTCTGCTGAGTGAGGAATCCTGTTGGTAAGAACAGAGGGCCAGGTGAGGGGCCCTGGCAGTAACACACCAGATAACACCTACTGTGCGTGCGTTGTTCTCAGACACTGAGCCACATTTTGCCCAAGCCACCACCCAGGAAGTGGTAGATCAGGATGAATTAGGATCGCTAGCTACCTTGCTACAGATCCCACTTGAGTTCCACGTCCTGTCCTTGCATGGAGGGAAATCATGTGAGACCCAATGAGGAAATCAAAGCCCTGCATGGACTTGTCCGTGGGATACGCTGAGAATGTGAAGTTGCATTTGTGGACACATGGCTTCACTGAAACCCAGCTTCTGGGAGAAGTCATGCAGAACAAATAGCTCGTACAATGTCTGGATTTTCTAGCAAAATCACTCTGCAGGTCAAGAATCAGTTGGGAATGGCAGCCAACTAACTGCCAGGGAGAGTGAGCAACACAAATAACGATCACTTCCAAGGGAGAGCTGTTCGTTCATTTGTGTTTCATACAGAACTGAAGCCCAGAGGTAGACATGCCCTGACGACATCTTTGGTGTCACCTGTGTCCTGCGCGCCTTCCGTTTCTGAGCTCTGACGTTCCGGCACTGGCTTCCGTACCCAGGTCGCCTCACAGACTCAGCTGCGGTCTCCGCAGCCCTGTCCCCGGCGGGAAAGCAGGAGCTCGCCTGCCAGCTCACCACTGCCCTTCAGAATTTCCGCAGAGCACTGTCGAGGGCTCTCGCGGCACACTGGCCATCTCTTTTTGTAAAGAAAGCTGAACATATATAGGGAGGTAATTTTTTTTTTTTTAATATGGACACATTGCTACCCCCAGACAATATAGGCAGGGGCTTTATAATGGAGAAGAAGGGCCTGGGAATGGATGTTGGTTATAAAACTGGTGGTCTCTGCCACAAGGCATATGGAGAGTCTAAAAATGTGCCCCAAAATAAAAGTAACAGAAAATGAATAATTCAAGTATAATGACTATTTAATATGCTTAAAGATAAGTGATAAAATATATAGATTATATTAATTTTTATAGGATATGCTTAAGGATTAGACATCTTTTTAGCATAGATTATCAGTTAATTTATACAACCTGCCAATTTTCATTGCATACGTCTGTTCCTAATAAGAATATTGAAGCCTGAAATTGCTTTGAATAGAGGAAATGACTCTCGGACAAATCAGTAATGGGGAGATTTTGAAATCGTCCCGCCTGCGATCAATATGTATTGAAAACTGCTTAGCTGCCAGGCATGGGGCTGGGCACGGCTGCCCCTGGGAACACTACAACCACAGACTTCGTCCTGAAACCCCACCCAGTCAAATCACCTAATTCAAAAGCACTGTTCTGTGTGTCAACTGTAGTGAAAAATAAATTTAAAAAATTAAAAAAAACCCCACCTTTTCCTAACACCTTGAAGCAAACTCACTGGATGTAGCCAGTGTTTTTGAATGAAAATATTTTATTTCACTTAAGTTGCAAAAAGAGGGCATTGGATACTTTATTCACTAAGTCTATGAGTTCAGTCGTGACAGTTTCTGACATGCGTTCAAGTGCGTAGGAGCTTACACAACCAGATATCTGTCCTTTCCTGTTACACTTTTACAAGATGACAACTGGTGACACCAGCCACTAGGTCACTCTAGTAATAGTCACTGGGACTTCTGACAGTGGGTCGCGGTACAGAAATCGGGAGTACAAGGTACAGTGGGAGCAAAGCAGAAAACTTAAGGGCCAAACGAGGAAATGAATGATGAACACATATTTGAAATACACCAACATCTTAAGGGTGTGAAGAAAATTCTGGTGTATAAAAGTGAAACACTCAAATTATGTGTACTAATCATGTGAAACTGTCACATTCAATAAGGAGAAAAGGGGCTCAGACAATGCCTTCTGTCCATAGCAGCAGGATCATCTAAAACATTTCATCCAGCCTATTAAGGATTCATTAAAGACACTTTGTGAGCATGCCTTCTATGGCAGGCGCTGTGTTTCATGGACCCACATTTGCTTGCAGGCATACATGTTGCCATTCTCAGAAGAGCAAAGGTCAGATGATGTGAATTCTTTTACCTTTTCTCAAAAATAAGCTTTTGCTTTTTTATCATTTGAATCATAAAAGTCATACATATTCCCTGCATTGGAAAATATAAAATTAAACAAGGCAGCAGAAAAGATTATACAATTAGAAGGTTATCGCTTATTGCTTCATCACTCAAACACAACTGCTTTTACCATTTGATACAAATCTTTCCAATATGTTTCCTTGCAAAGCTTATAACGTTCTTTTCTACATGGTTAACATCTTGTGTGCTCAATGTTCAATGCATTTAATTCTCTCTTCCTGTCTCTTTTCTTTTTCATATGACAGTTTAGCTCTCCACATTAAATCAACAAGCACTAAATGTTTTTTTTTTTTATTAAGTTACATCAGTTTATTCCTTCGAGTAACTGATATATGCCAAGTACCATGCTAAGCCCTAGAGATGAATAGCCAAATATAAGTCACAACTGCTGCCCTCTGGGATCGTAGAGAAATTCATTTATTCAGCAGATATTTATCTGCGTGTGTCCATTGTGTCCCCAGGCTGTGCTGGGCACCACAAATCCAGAGGCCAAGGCGTCTGTCAGAAAAGACTTGCAAGGGACAGGATGATGCCTCTGTCGTGCGAGGTGTCCCCGTGCATAGCTGCGTGCAGGTTTCTGTGGAAGCAGGAAACTCGGTTAGACTTAGAGAATTAGGAGGGACGTGGTTCTAGGACAAGATAATGTCTGGACTAATATTCAAAGCAGGTGTGTAAAAGGTAGGAAGGGGCATTCTAGGTAAAAGGAAATCCATGACGAAGAAAATGAATAGAAATCAGGCATCATTAGCATGGGCAGACCCCTCTCCTCCTTGATGAGGGCACCGAGGCCCAGGGAGGTGAATGTGCCCAAATTCACGAAACTGATGCCATCCAGAGTGGGAGCTAGAGACTTGTCTCGGCTCTGCCCTCTCAGAGCAGGTGCTGTTGCCGGAGATAAAGGCTAAATTAAGCCTTTCCACTCCATTTCATGTTTCACATCAAACGAGAGGATTGATCAACAGCCCTTCACGACAGACAGCAGAAATATTTTGAGACCCTTTGGTTCGCTGTGTGAATTACTCTGAGAACTGAACCGAGAGTCTTTTTCTTTGGCCAATAAGGGAGATGTTTTTCAAACAGTATTTTTTTAAAAACTCATACACCAAAATGCATATCACAGTGCTATTGAGATAAACGAATGCTTGGTATAGTCCAATAGCATCATAGCCACAACCCTTGCTATAATTTCTTCTTGCTTTTCCTTTCAGAGAGGAGGCTGTAAGATAGACATACATCTTCAGACGAGTTTATCACATGCAGCACACTGTTCTGAGCCCCCAGTGGGCCGCCACCGTGTAAAGGGTTCTTTGTTACTTTCAGTAAGAAGGGGGCCCGTTGGCGGCTTATAGTTGAAATGTATCAACAAAGGCTTGTTTTGAAAGTCACTTCCAGGGTCAGCACATAATAAGCAAAAAATTCTATTGTTTGAAAGAAATACCAAGAACTCGTATTTGCACTCTGCACGGAAGATACCAGCCTCCAAGGTTGGGTGTAGCATGTCCTGCTGACCTGGGGGGAAAGGGGCTAATGTGGCTATAAGTGGTCAAGTAAGCAGAGCCCTGTACTCTAGGAATTCTAATGCTTGATTTTCTAAATTTTGTTTTTTTTTTTAAATTTCTAAATTATATTCTCACATTGATTATGTTATCCAGGGCTTAAAGTACTACCTTGTTGCATCTTAAGTCCCCCATAAGTAGAGGTCACTTTCGGATTTCTAGGATAATATTTAGTACGTTAGAATACATTGTAGCAGTCATTCACGAAGAAAAATTACCCACCATTCCAATGGAGAATCTGACTCCTAATGAGTGTTTTCATTTCTTCACCGAAGCCCTTGGTTGGTGGTTCTGGAGAGGTTTCTTTTACTCAAACGTGGGTGGCATTTCTCCCTACTTAAATTTAATAAGTTGTGTATCCAATGTGGTCCAAGATTTATTTTCCTTTTCTGAAATTAGAGATTTGGAGTTCCAGTTTGCTTTTTAAGGTTTTAAAAACAAAACCCTACAGTTTCAATGATGCAAAGAAGAACTGATGTAACAGACAATTTTATAAAGCAATATCCCTCTTGTAAAGCAATTGCCCGAGGGGGGAAAAAGCCCCAGAAATTTAGGATTTGCATAGCTATGGAATTTTAAGTCATTCAATTAGTTTCAGTGTAGGTAAATTTCTCTCAACCAAAATAAGTGAATACAATTCGTATTTATCAGGTGTTTGCTGTGTGCTGGATGCTGGCGGTGGGAGGGCATGAAGGCTTTGTAGCTTGCAGACCCTTCCCACATGGTCATCGATC